>JANHAO010002878.1:0-27469 GCA_026873985.1 Saraca asoca | reverse complement strand
GCTCTCTTTTATAGTCAAGCTCTATCACATCAAGTGCTTGTGTGGGATTACCAATAAAGCAATGTCCATGATATTCGAGTTGCTGTATGATGCCTTTGCTCATGAAAGATCCCTAAATCTTTCTATGAGGATAAAAAAATCATTAATAGGCTCGGACTTAACTACACAAAGATACATGCATGTCTAAATGATTGCATGCTTTATTGGGGAGAAGATGTAGATAAATAAGAGTGTAAGAAATGCCACACCTATGGATGGAAACCGAAAGGTAGCAATAATGGAAGGGTTGGACCCAAGAGCAGAAAGAAGGGAAAGAAAACTCCTACAAAAGTATTATATTACTTTCCACTGAAGCCACATTTGCAAAGATTATTCATGTCATCTAAAACTACAGAGCACATGAAGCCACTGAGGTTGTGACTACGACTTTTTTCATTCCTCTTTTTACTTCCAATGGGACCACTGGCATCCACTTTTTGCTTAAGTTCCCCCGTTCTGATGGTTTCTTCCCATCTTGCTTGCTTGGTAGCTTGCTCGTAGAATTCAGTAAGATCTCAAGCTGGGGACTTATAGAGGCTTCTGTATAGCTTCCCATCTTTGTGAAGTCCTACTAAAATGGGTGTTAAGATACTTTCCTCTGAAGGATTTTCTGAGGAGTTAGCTTTGTGCATGAATCTGGCTATATAGTCTTTCAACGATTCATTCTTCCACTGAAAAATCATTGTGAGATGGCAAGGAGGTGCGAGCTGCCTCTTCAGTGCTTGGTATTGGTCAATGAATTTACTTTGGCATTCTTCCCAACTGTCGATGCTGTGAGTTAGGAAGTTTCTGAACCATGCTAGAGGTATTCTTCCTAATGTAGCTGGGAAGACACGGCATTTCACCAGGGGTCAGTTGTTTGAAGATCCATTTGGATATTAAACACATCCAGGTGGTCGCTCAAGTTGCTATTCCCATCATACAGCAGGATCGTGGGCATTTTAAGTTTCTGTGGGAGAGGCTGCATTTCAATGTCCATAGAAAATGGTGAGCTTTCCTCGTAGTGAAGTTAATTACTTTGAGGCCGTGGGCATTCTTCCAGCCGTTTAAGCCTTTAGAGGACTTCCTCCATTATTCAATCCCATATTTTAGGCTAAGGGGTATAACTTTGGGCTCATTGTGATCCCTCTAGCTACTGACTATCGTGATCTTCATGGGTTTCCTTCTGAGCTTCTCTACAAAGCTGCTGGAGCTGTGCCATGATTTCTTCTTGTCTTTGTGCACTCTGGGCCTGAGCCTGTGCCAAGCTTTAATAGTTTCAATCAACTCTTTTATCATACTTTCAAGTGTCGGTTAGGGCTAGCCAGACATTTGTGCCTCTTCAATTTTAGGGACAGCAGTAGAATGCTGGTAAGCCCCCATGATAGGAGCATCCGCTGGTTGGAAGACTGGAGTGGTTGAATTTTGAGTAGTTCTTCCTCTTGCCATCATTGAGCTACAATAAACACTTTAGAGAGCATATGGGTCCCCACAGATGACACCAAAATGTTGATGTTGGAATTTGGTTCACACGAAGAGTCCCAAACTCCAGCCAACAGAGATGTATTCTTAGACCCAAGACTACCTTCTAAAGCATAAGGAATTCAGAGGAGAGGAAGAAAGACCAAACTAGAGAGAGCGAAGCAGTATTTTAACATGGTTCGGCTAAATCTAGGCAGTACTAGACCCTACGTACATGACAGAGCTTTTATTAATATAAGAAAGGAGATTTTTACAGAGTTTTTGCTTACAAGTTTTCGGCCTTCCTCCCCCTCTTCTAACAATGTATTCCTATTTATAGAGGAAGGAGGAGTTACATATGATAATTATAAGCTATAGTTGTATTATATCAAGAAATAAATGTGAAAGACAGTAAAACTCCTGCAATCTAGTTGTTGCAGGCTTCTTTATATGGGGTGGGCCCCTTTTGTCGACTGTAGTGTGTTTATGTCTTGATCTCACTTTGTTTAAGCGAGATGTTTGTCCTCCTGAGCTGGGTTTCTTAGCTCAAGTTACTATCACAGTTTGTTTAACAAGCTTGATGCTGTCTCTATAGCATAGCGAGCTCAAGCAGGATGGTCAGTTGCTTGGTGAGCCGGTCTCATGATGACCTCATTATGTTGCCTTCTAGAGATGAGCAAGGTAGGGCTCGCTGGGCATCTTCAGTGAGCTGAGTAATTTAGTTTCTACTGGGCTCATTTTTGTCTCACCTTTTCAAAGCTGATTTTTACCCATAACGGTCTCCAAGTTGACATGGCATGTGTGACATAACTGATATGTAAGTGTGCCTCTATAGTAGTACCAATATATAAGAAAAATAAAAGGGTGGAATTGTCTTTCAACAAAATAAACATAACCTAAGTGGATGAACATAAAATTTGTGATTACACATTGCATGCTTGATCCCCATGAATAGTATTCTTTCTTTGACTTGTCTAAAGAAATAAATTAGTTGAAATACGCATATATAAATTAACCTAAATACTACATGACCACTCAATAAAAAATTATAACAAAATAATTAAATGTAAGAGTTGTTAGAATTTTTTTAAAAATGAACTATGTGAGGTAACTGCAAGTAAAAGATTTTTAGACATCAATGTGGTATCAATTTATTGCTTTGTTATAATTTTAGTTCTCCTAACATATCAACTTATTGCAGTTGGTTTCCCTAAAATATAATATTCTATTTTGGTCCCTTTAATATATAAATTGTATCTAACCAAGTCTACAATAGTAACTTTTATTAAATTAAATATTAAAAATCATAGTTGGCACACATAAATGCAATGGGGCTCCAAGTTAGTAATCACAATGAGAGAAATTTATGGATTACATGAGGTTGATAGCCAAATTGGGGAAGTTTTCATGCTCCAAGTCTTGTAATTCATATGTTTTCCAATGTGACAAGATGAAAATAACTATTTTTTCTCCAGATGATTGCCAACTTTGAGACTTAATGAAGCTCCATGTGCCAACTATGATTGTTCTGCTTTAATTTGATAGAAATTGTCAATTTGGATTTAAAGGGATCAAAAAAGAATTATTTTATTTTATAGGAACTAATGTTATGATATCCTAATGTCATTTTAGGGAACTTTCATTATTTAATAGGATGCATAGTCAAATAAGAGTGCAATGTATGCAAAGTTAAGTTAAGACATAGGAAGTTGAGGGAGGAAAAAAGGGAAGTGGTTGAATTTGGACCAATCAACTAGCTAGTTAACTACTGTTTAGGGGTTTAAAGTAGGTAACTAGATTGAAGTAGGAGGTTTTCACAAAATATATATATTGTGAAAGAAATAGAAAAAAAATCCAGAAAAGAGAAAAGGTGTAACACCCCTTTTAGAAGTTTAGGTCGCTTAAGTTAGCACGATGTGTGATACTTAGAAAAGTCAAGCTTAGGTAATGGCCTGAATTAGACCAGGCCGATTAACCATTCCTAGGGAGCTGGTTGATCAGTTGACCAAGCCAATCAGTCACTCTTAGGAAGCTAGTTGATCGGCTGCCTCCTAGATACTATATAATCTGAGCAAACCCTTAAAGCTCAAGTTACAAGATTATTTTTAGTTAGAAAAAATTTGAGAATGAAAAACTTAAGAAAGGGTGTGATTTATTCATTTTGGTCAGGGTTTAATCTTAAGGTAAATTGCTTGACCTAGAGTTGAATTAACCTTAATTTTATTTATGCTTAGGTTATAATTAATATGCTTTATGTTGGCTATAAGTTTCTTAGTTGTATTTAGGCTAAGTCCTAGTTTTGAGTATGAAGTTTTTTGGTTGGGATTTGGGAAGAGCACTCTCTTCTTAATGTGATTGGAGATTTTTACTTATAATCAATTACCTTTTTTGTTTATTATTATTTTTTTTATAAAAATGACTATTAATCATATGATTTGTAAATTATCCAAAAAGCCTATTTTTTATAGTGAAATGTATGGAATTTGATAGCTATATGTAAACCTATGTTTGAAATGTGGTATACTAACTTATTACTGGGAATATGAACAAGATTATGTTAAACATGAAACTTCATATGACTTTTTCAAGTACTAGAATGTAAACTGTCAACTAATATGTAGAAGTCAGTAAAGTAGCTAAGGATAGGACATATGTATGAACATAAACTTAGGTATGATTAGGAGTATGATAGAATAAATGTAATGATCATATAGATTAGGATATAACCATGCAAATTTTGATTAGAGAGAAGTCTAGGTTTGCTTATGTAGAGTAAATTGATCTAATTGTGATTGTGAACTAGCTTAATTAAGGTTTAGGAATAGTTAGGTACACCTAATAAAAGATCATAATGAATTTAAGCTAATCGACGTTTAAACGATAAGGCACTATTTTAAAGGATATGTGCCATATCGCTAATCGGTCATGTCAGCTCACGTAAGAATTCTGCGTATAGTTAACGCATTACTTGGATGTGAGGTCGTTTCATGCAAGAATTCTGTGTGGGGCAAGCACATTACTTGGACGTAGCTTACATAAGAATTTTACGTGTGGCTAACGCATTACTTGGATTCGAGATAGTCATTTGGCCCCCCGACCTACGCAAGAATTCTACGTTTGATTAATGCATTACTTGGACACAAGGTCATTCTGCACAAGAATTCTGTGTGGGGTAGGCACATTACTTGAAGTGACTCATGCAAGAATTCTACGTGTGGCTAACGCATTACTTGGACGTGAGATATTTATCTGGCCCCCCTAACCTACGCAAAAATTTTACGTCTGATTAACGCATTACTTCGATGCAAGGTCGTTCCTCACAAGAATTCTGCGTAGGGTAGGCACATTACTTGGACATGACTTGTGCAAGAATTCTATGTGTGGCTAATGAATTACTTGGATGCAAGATGTTTTTCTAGCCCCTCAACCTGTGCAAGAATTCTATGTCTGATTAATGTATTACTTGGATGCAAGGTCATTCCACACAAGAATTCTGTGTGGCTAGTGCATTACTTGGATGCAAGATGTTTATCTAGCCCCCTAACCTATGCAAGAATTCTATGTCTGATTGATGCATTACTTGGATGCAAGGTTGTTTCACACAAGAATTCTATGCAGGGTAGGCACATTACTTGGACGTGGCTTGCACAAGAATTCTATGCATGGCTAGTGCATTACTTGGATGCAAGATGTTTATCTGGCCCCTCGACCTGCACAAAAATTCTACGTCTGATTGATGCATTACTTGGACGCAAGGTCATTTCGTGCAAGAATTCTGTGCGGGGCAAGCACATTACTTGGACATGGCTCACGTAAGAATTCTATGCATGGCTAGCACATTACTTGGACATGAGATGTTTATCTGCCCTCTGACCTGCGTAAGAATTCTATGTCTGATTGACGCATTACTTGGACGTAAGGTCGCTCCACACAAGAATTCTATGTGCGGCAGGCATATTACTTGGACGCAGCTCGTGCAAGAATTCTACGCATTGCTAGCGCATTACTTGAACGCGAGATATTTATCTGGCCCCCTGACCTGTGTAAGAATTCTATGTCTAATTGACGCATTACTTGGATGCAAGATCGTTCTGTGCAAGAATTCTGTGCGGGGCAGGCACATTACTTGGACACGACTCGCATAAGAGTTCTATGCATGACTAGTGCATTACTTGGATGCGAGATGTTTATCTGGCCCCAGAACTTCACGATGTGCAATCTCAGCGGACTGTTTAGTTCCTTTGCTTGTTTTACACATGTGGGTTTTGGTTTCCTAATTGCAACTGATAATTATTGCTTTTAGCTTTTGGCACACATACGCTGAATCATCATTTATTGGCCGTTATTTTCTCTGGATTGTTGGATTGTGGGTAACGACACCCCTTTTGATATGACGGTTAGGTCGTATTCTCTTTTAGGCCGAGAGAGCTCTTCTTCTCCCTCTCACTTAGTCAGTTGGAAAATTTCAAGCTTCTGGTGTTCTCAGCCTATCTGTCCTCTTGGCCACCATTACAGTTGCTTTGTCACCAGCCTTCGCTATTCTTCGTTTGCTCTTTCTGCTATTTCTTGATCCTTCAAACTTTTTCATCTCTAACAATTATGGTACGCTCCCTTTAGCCTTGCGTCTTATGCATTATTCTTCCTTTGCAGAACATTAGGACTTGATTTTGCTCGATTGATTAGGAGATTGTTGATATTGGTGAATATATATGGTTCGGATGCCTAGTCTCTTATTAGAGTAGGATAGTCAGGTTACCGGTGGATTCTAAGATTCTTGACACATATTTGCATCTTTTGAGATTTTATTATCTGTCTGGAGTATATCTTCCATTTACCAGAGTCTAGGTTGTCGGTGTGGTGGAATAGGGTGTGCAAGGCCTATGGGATAGAGGGTTATTAGATCTGGTTTCGATACGGTTTGCTCTCAGTGAACTTATCAGTATCTTTATTTCATTTTGTAGATGGGAGTGGGTCATGCACATCACCGTCACCTTATTAGGAGCGAGGATGACAAACTAGACTCATCTCCAAATACGAGGAATGTTTGTTAAGCTGAGACTGCGACATCTAGCGGGAGGGGAGCCGCTTCAAATCCGGGTTCTCATTTGAGTTGCGCTGAAGGCTAGAGGATGACATCGGGCCAATGCCCCGATGGTCATGCATTTAAGCACCACAAATCCACCGTATGAGCTTGAGATGTCACCTCTGTCATCGAATCGAATCGGATTCCTAAAGGGTGCAATGCCATGGTCCCTACTCCTGAAGACTACACCGCTCATCCTCCTTATGGCTTTATAACTATTGGCATCCCGTATCTCTCTGTGGGATTAAAATTCCTCATTCCACCTTTCATCATTAATTTTTTGAACAAGATAAAGCTTAGCCCTTTTCAATTGATGCCAAATTTGTACACTGCGCTGATTTCACTGACACTTATCCCTAAGGTCAACGACCTCCCACCACCATCTTCCGAAACCCTCTACTATCTTTATGACCTCAAGTATGCAAACTCTGAGGACGGGCTCTATTATCTCTTAACGAGGCAAATGCTTTATAAAGAAATCCTCCCGCAAGGGAGGGTGAAGGGGAAGTCCAATACGGGCGCTACAAGACTTGCTGGTTCTACATCTCATGCCCCTCGCTGAGATACCTTAAGAATTTTGATTTCATTCCTGTTCCTGGTAAGTGGGCTGGGTTTGAATGAATTTGTTTACTTGTTAATTTTTTGTCTTCTGTTATGGATTCTAGCTTGTAGTTCTGAGCTTCAACTTCTTGTTCAATTTTGCAAATGGTACCGGCAGGTGACCAATACTCGAGGTCAAAAAGTTAAACACTCTAGATTGGTTCACTTTGTCTGAAGATCTCTAGAACGATTTCAAGTTTGGCAAGGACGTTCTCCATTTTCACAAACTTGCCCCACCACTAAACACAATTATGATGAGTGAGACAGGGATTCGCCAATTGAGGGAAGTTCAACTAGTGAACTTTGATGACTACGATAAGATCATGGACTTGATTCTTAGAGCATCTTCACCAGATAGTGAAGATGATGCTCCTCCGAGTCGCGTGGTCATCTCGACTCAATTTGCTACCGATCAGCCCCCAGCTCCTGAAGCAAGACCTGCCCCCGAAGCTCCAACGGCTACTGCAGCTAAAATAATTTTGACTGTTGCAGAGTAACTGATTGCTACCATAGAAGTCCCTCTTTTGGATCTAACCTTTTTGCCACACTCTGAAGGGGTGGAGGCAACCCGTGCTGTCAGTTCTCCTAGTCCCCCCGGTCTTCTCTAAAAGAAATAAAGGATTGCCCAAAGGAGAGTGAGAGCAACCCCTCAAAACCCATCAAGGGTTAACTTCACAAAGTGGTTAGTTGAGTTTGGATCAGAAACAAAGGTACATGCTTGAACTTTTGTTGAGAATTTCTTTACTGTCTTGGGCAATGACGACAAGATCGTAGTGATTAAGAGTGAGGATCTTCCCCTTGGGAGGCTGGGGGATATGCCACTCGGTAAGGTCTATCGGTATGTGTCCTTAATCATCTTAACCGTCTTTCTTATTTTCAAGTTTGACTTTACTGTCTATTTTTACAGAGCGTTCTGTTGTTGTTGAAGATTGTCACTAAGTGCGAGGATCGGGATAGAGAGAAGTCAACCTTTATGAATGAGATGAAGGCTCGTTGAGCTGAGGTGCAGGAACTTGGAGGGGAAATAAGGGAGTTGGAGACCGCGTTATCCCACAAGATGAAATATCGTGAGGATATGCAGATAAATTTTGGTCTCGTAACTAACGACCTCAACAAAGCAAGGATGGAGTTGTATGATGCCCAAACGTAGCTGCAACATATGAACAAGGTGGCAAGTGCCGCTGAAGAGAGAGTACGAGCAATAGAGCAGTGGGCCAAGGCTTCTGTTAAAGAGGTGTCAATGCTGAAAAGAGAGTTGTAGCTCATGAAAAAGAGAGCAACAGAGGTTAAGGTTGAGATGTTCTCATGCAAAGCAGAAATAGCCACGAAGACAAAGAGGACGATTCTCAAGTTATTCCTTTATATTGTGTGGCAAAAGTATCTTGATCTTGACTACTCCTTTTTTGGTCCCTAGGCCATCGAGGGGGTAGAACAATGGAGAGCTCAAGCAGTGAGGAAAAGTCTAGGTACCGAGGTCCCTGCCTCATCTACAAAGGTTGTTGCCCAAAAAGAGGGTGACTCTTAAGTTGCTGACGTTACTCTTACGCCTGTTACTTCTGATGTCCCAGCTTTTGACTCATAGCCTATTGAAGGCTCAGCCCTTAAGGCCCTGCCCTCGTAGAATAATAATAATATAATTTGACTTTTGATACTTCTGGCATATGTAATGAACCTTATAAACAACCCGTATAATTTTATGATGAAGCCAAGCTCTTTCTACATCTATTGCTTTGGTACATGACTGACTGTGTGATTCCCATTCACTCATGCTTAGATAATAGTTCAACATGTAAACTTTTGTTGCATTGTATAGCATATATCTTGACATAAAAATCTTTAATCTCATTTCAAAAAATTCAAAGAATTACATTCATATATACAATGAATCAATTATAAGTTACCGAGACACTTATTAGTAATAATGGTGGAGGTGCTCGGCATTCCATATGTGGGTGAATTCTATTCCATTTATATCCACCAAATGTTTGGCTCCATCACTCACGATCCTTTTCACAATATATGGACCTTCCCAATTAGGTCTTACGGTCCCCTCATTGGGTTTGCGGGCTTCGGGGAGGACGAGACGCAAAATGAGATCCCCAGGTTTGAACTTTAGAGCTCGCACTCTGCAGTTGTAATATCTCGCTATACGCTGTTGATGAACTGTGGCCTTAAGGATGGCTCTTTCTCTCGCTTCCTCTAAAAGGTCTAGGTTCGTTGCAAGCAGTTGGTTATTATCTTTTAGATCAAAGGTGATTCTTTGCTATGTAGTAACTTCAAGTTCTACAGGAATCATTGCCTTGCCTCCTTATACTTATGAGATGGGGGTTTCCCACATGGAGCTATTAGGCATGGTCTTATAGGTCCATAGTACTGACTATAACTCATCCGCTAGGCTCCCATTTTGGCCTCTAACTTGGTCTTCAAGATCTTTTTTATGATCTTGTTGATGACTTCTACTTGCCTGTTGGCTCATGGGTGGTCTACAGCTATGAAGCTCTTGACAATCTTAAAGTCTTCATAAAACTTGATAAAGTGCTCATTAGTGAACTAGGTCTTGTTGTCGGTGACAATCTACTATGGGACCCAAACCTGTAAATGATGTTGTTCTAAACGAACTTCTCAACCTTTGAAGATGAGATTTCGGTGAGTTCTTTTGCCTCTGCCCATTTGGTGAAGTAGTCCACCACTACTATCGTGTATTTATAATTTCCCTGTGCCTTAGGAAGTGGTCTGATCAAATTTATCCCCTAAATTGCAAATAGGCATGGACTTGTCATCTACTTCAGGTAGACTAGTGGAGCTCATGGCACCTTTGAGAACCTCTAGCACTTGTCGCACCTCTTGACGAGGTTGATTGCATCTTACTTCATTGTTGGCCAGTGGAATCCCTGTCGAAGGGCTTTTTATGCTAATGAGAGCCCCCCAGCATGGTTTCCGCAATGTCTTACATGAATCTCTTCTAAGACAATACTACAATCTTTACCATCTATGCATCTTAGAAGCTGGGTCATGAACCTTCTCTTGTAAAGTGTATCACCGTAGATGCAGTATCTGGCTACTCAAGCTCACTAACGTCGTGCCTCGAGTTTTTCTTCTGGTAACTTCTCGTTCTGCAGGTAGTCTAGGATTGGATTCATCCAGGAGTTAAGTGCTCTGACAATTGCCATGACAATGTCTTGTTGTTCGACTCTTGGGGATGGAAGGAGCTCTACTGGTACCGTTCCTGTAAGGTCTGGATCATCAGTGGTAGATAGGCGAGCCAAAGTGTTTGCATACACATTCTGGGCTCGTAGGATCTGAGTGATCTTGAACTATTGGAAGAAGCCTAACAATTCTTGGACTTTACAGAGATATCTCGTCATTTTCTCCCCCCCAAGCTTGGTATTCACCTTTTATTTGACAAACAATTAACTATAAGTCGCTAAAAATCTTTATTCTCTCAGCGTGCACCTCTCTGGCTAGTTGTAAGCCCACCAATAAAGCCTCATACTCAGTGTCGTTGTTTGTGGCCTAAAAGCCAAACCTCAAGGCACTGAAGACCTTGTGTCCTTCTAGACTGATAAGAAGCATTCCTGCTCCAGCCTTTTGATCACTAGATGACCCATCAACAAATAATTCCCACCATAGGGCCTCAGGGACTTCTACCTCACCATGTATGGGGCCTGTGAATTTGATAATGAAATAAATTAGTGCTTGGCCCTTGATAGCCATTTTGGGCTTATACTCAATGTCAAACTATGCAAGCTCTATTGCCCATTTAAGTAGTCATCTCGAGGTGTCTGGCTTTTGTGAAACTTGTCTTAGTGGGTACTGAGTGAAGACCCTGATGCTATGGGCTTGAAAATAGGGTCGTAGCTTCCTTGAGGCAATGACTAGGTAATAGACAAGCTTTTCCATGGATGAATATCTTGTCCCTGCATCCAGTAGTCTCTTGCTCATATAGTAGATGGGGAGCTGAATTCTTCCCTCTTCTCACATAAGCGCCATGCTCAAGGTATGCTAGGACACAATCAAGTATACGGTTAATCTTTTACCCTCTTTCGATTTAGAAAGGAGATGTGCTTGCCCAAGATATGTCATAAGTTCCTGAAATGCGATCTTGCATTTAGGGGTCCACTCGAACCTCCTCGCCCTCTTGAGGACGTCGAAGAAGGGAATACATTTGTCCGTTGCCTTGGAGATGAACCTACTAAGCATAGCAACCTGACCATTTAGGCTTTGAACATCTTTTGGTCCCGTAGGAGAATGCATATCGAGCAATGCCCTAATTTTCTCTGAGTTCGCTTCGATCCCTCTGTTGTTCACGATGAAGTGAGGAACTTGCCCGAGGCTACTCTGAATGCACACTTGTGTGGGTTAAGCTTCATCTGATACCTCCTTAGGGTTTGAAACATTGTGTCAAGGTTACGAACATGATCGATGAGCTGTTTGGATTTCACTAGCATGTCATCTAGGTATACCTCCATAGTCTTGTCAATCTGTTCTTGGAACATCATGTACACCAACCACTGATAGGTTGCCCCTGCATTTTTAAGTCCGAAGGGCATTACTTTGTAACAATACAACCCATGGTTGGTGATAAAGGAGGTATGCTCTTCATCCTATGTGACCATTGGGATCTGATTTTACCCCGAGTAAGCATCAATGAAGCTAAGTAGTTCATGTCCTATTGTGGCATCTACTAGCTGGTCTATCCCCAGCAAGGGGAAGCTATGTTTAAGGTATGCTTTGTTAAGATCAATGAAGTCAATACACATTTTTCTTCTTGATGAGTACAGGGTTGGCCACCCAAGTGGGATACCATACCTCTCGAATGAAGTTATTTGCTAGAAGCTTGTCCACTTCTTCTTTAAGCGCCATGTAATGCTCGGTGGTCATCGGTCTTCTCTTCTAACAAACTGGATTGGCTTGGGGATTGATGTTTAGTCTATGTGACATTATGCTAGGATCGATGTCCTCCATGTCTTTGTGGTTCTAGGCAAAAACATCCACGTTTGCTTTGAGAAAACTCATCAATTGTTCCTTCACTTCGGGTGGTAGGCACTTTCCCAGCTTGAGGCATCTCTGTTCGTCTACCTCACTCACTCATACATCCTCTAGTTCTTCAACTGGCCTGGTAGCTTCCTCAGCGTCCAACTCTCAAGGGTTGAGGTTATAACTGACCCCTTTCTCACTTGTCGTTCAAGGCTTTCCCTCGGACACAACATTTACCTTTTTCCTTTGGACCCCGAGTTTAACTACCTCTTCATAGCAGTGCTGGGCTACTTGCTACTTTTTGCGCATGCACCTAATTCTGTCTGGGGTTGGGCACTTGATGGTTAATGTCCTAGTTGACGTTACCATGTCAAAGTCATTTATGGCAGGTTATCCCAGCACCACATTGTAAGCCAACGGACAACTTATAATTAGGAAATCTGCCATGACAGTTGCTTGTCTGCCATGATCTCCTAAAGTAAGTAGGAGCTTGATTTGTCCTACTAGGAGTATTCCATCTCCAGTGAAGCCGTAAAGGGGCTAAAGTGATGGGTCCAACTGATTCTCGTTCATGCCCATTAGGTCGTAGCACCCTTTGTACATTACATTAACAGAGCTCCCAGTATCCACCATGATCCTTCTTACATCGGCATGGCTAATCTTCACCCAGATGACTATGGCGTCATTGTGAGGGTAATGGACCCCTTGTATGTCCTCTTGCATAAAGGAAATGTTGTCATGGGATATCTTGGCCTCTTAGTGAGCCTTTCACGCTCCACGTGAGTCGTCAAAAGGACGTAGCCCATCGCTCGCACATAGCAATTATGTGAAAATGGTCCTTATGGATGGCGTTTCCTCGTACTCAGGAGTTTGATGGCATTGCCGCGTAGGTTGTCAGGGATGCGAGGGTCGCTGACCATGGGATCTCACCACGTAGTCTTTCAGGCGGCCCCTTTTAATGAGGTCTTTGATGACGTCTTTCAATGCCCCATAATCTGATGTGTTGTGCCCAACCTCACTATGATAGGCACAAAACTTGTTGTAGTTCCTCTTCATAATAGTGGTCTTCATCGGCCCGGGCTTGCCCAAGTCTTCGTTATCCCTCTCGATAGCATAGATCCTATTTGGTGTGTCTGACAGGACAATATAAGTGTCGTAGCGACGTTGATCCTGAAATTGTTCACTCCAGGCCCTCTTTGTATTTTGGCCTCCAGATCCCCTTTTTGGCTATCCTTGCTACTCTCGCCTCTGTTCTTTTTCCTGCCTCGATTGGAGGTACCGATTTCTTCTTTTTTGTTCAGTTTCTTTGGGCCAAAGGTTTCCTCCCACTAGATCTCCTTGGTGGTTCGCTCATAAAACTCTCCTAGGCTCTTGACCATGGACTTATATATGTCCTCATATAATTTTCCATCCTTTCAGAGTCTAGCTGAAATTACTGTGAGGACACTCTCATCGGATAGACTATCCATATTGTTGACTTTTTGTCGGAACCTGACGATGTAATCATTGAGTGACTCATCCTTTCATTGGAAGATGGTGACCAAGTGGCAAGAGGGGGCAAGCTGTCTTTTCAATCCTCTGTATTGGATGAGGAACTTATTTTGGCACTCCTCCCAGCTCCTTATGCTATGGGTTGGGAGACTCCTAAACCACGTCTGTGGTACTTCTCCAAGCGTGGCAGGGAAGACTCAGCATTTCACCAACAGATTGGAGGTCTGTAAGTCTATCTGGACGTTAAAGGCATTCAGATGGCTGTAAGGGTCACTATCCCCATTATAGAGAGGGATGTTCGGGATTTTAAATCTATAGGGAAGAGGCTCTGTCTCAATTTGACAGGAGAGTGGGGTTCTTTCTTCATGTCACTCCTAGTTCCCCTAGGATGTAGAGTTCTTCTCCAGTTGCTCCATCTTCTAGAACAGTTCTTTAACCATCGGGTCTTAGGACTCAGACTGTTGGCTGGAGGTATTTCTACTCCTTTCTTCTCGCCTGCTACAAGGGTGTTGGTCTAAAGTTTTGTGCTTCTTATCTCACCTGTTATCGAATGAGTCACGATCTGTGTCTCTCTCGCTATCAGTTTCATTTGAGCTCTTGCTCTTATGCAAGCTTTCACATTGGGAGTCATCCTCCTTATCCTCCCGGTCCCAATGGGCTTAGACCTTCATCGCGAACTGGAAGAGCGTAGCGAGCCAGTTCAATGACATTAAACCCTAGCCTGCTTTTCATGTTAGGGTCCTGACTGATGATGTCCAGCTTCGGGTGCAACCACTTCACCCTACCTTAGTGTGCCCTGGGCACGTGTTTGAGCTAAAACTCGTACCATGTCAGCCAACTCCTTCATTGTATTCTCCGGTGCCTCCTGGCACCGGTCGAGTGCCTCTTAGCATTGTTGCCAAGCTTGAACCTCATCAGTTTCATGGGCTATAGGTTGATGTTGGGCAAAGAAAGCTGTGCCGGTGTCGGCACCCACCGTGAGAGCAATTGCATCTCGTTGTTGCGTCTAACCTTTGAGCTGGCCAGTTGGAACTCCTGCACCTTTGCTAGCCTTTCCTCTTGCCATCACACCTAAAACAGCTTATCAGGGAGTAAAAATGGAGAATGTGCAGTGGGGGCCCTCCTTCTAGTGCTAAAATGTTGACACCAAAATTCGATCAACTGATTGAGTTCACTGTTTCCTCTAATTGCAAGATAAACAAGATGGTGAACAGTAAAAGAAGGTAGTGAAGAAGAAGAAGAAGAGACAGCGACACTAGGAGTTTATCGTGGTTTGGCTAAAGCCAGTTTGACCCCTACGTCTACAGTGATCTTTTGTTATTCTCTAAGGAGATTAGTTTTACAGAGTATGGATACAACAATAGAGTTTTCTCTCGATGAATAGTGCTCACCCTCAATTTGTGTAGAGTTTCCCTAGGTATTCTTATTATTTCTCTGATAACCTCCTCCCTCTATTTATAGAAAGGGGGAGGGTTACAAGTGTAATTTAGTGAGTAGCAAAAATTATTACTTCTACCGTCCCGGGTGTTTAATGCTTGGCGTCAGGTAATTAATGTTGGACAAATCATTGTCGGATATCCGAGGGACTAATGTGTAAGTTCAGAGGCTGAGCTGTCAGCTAGAGACGTGTGCCTTGGATTGTTGACTAGATTCTGTACAAGCATCCGTTGTTAGTGGGCGAGCTAGAAGTGGAGTGGGCTGATAGCTCTAGTTGACCTCATCATTTGTACCTGGTCGCTCCTTAGAAGATCACGAGCCCTTTGCTGTGGGGTTAGGAGTCTCTTTAGCGAGCTATGCCCTTTCTTCCATGATGTAGCGAGATGCCTCCGGCTCGCACCCAACGGTCGAGAGTTCTCGCTTAGTGACCTGAGACTCCATCCTGGACATCTATCGGTCTAAGTGGGCTTCCAATTGAACCTTGATCGGCCCAAAACGTGCTTTCGGAAAATCCATATAACATTTGGTAAAAAGGAAAGTTAGGAAATGAATTAAATTAATGTTATATAAAACTTAGAATTGTTGACACAATAGAAAAGAAGGCAAAAAAAATATTTCAATAAGAATGTTTAAAGGATTAGAGTGTTTGGAAAGATTACATGTGGATAATACGGTAGGGGCTTTTAAAGTGCCAGTCAAGTCAACCTAGTCATGTTAAAAGATTTCAGTTTTATTTAAATTTCAAAACTTTGATTTATTTTACTTAGTTTACAATTATTTCATTTCAATAAGTTCCCATAAATAGCTTTCAAGATTGGTTTAATTATAAACTTATTTCAATCAAAGAGTGTTTTAATTATTATTGATGTGAAATGAGTTTATAGGTTATTGGATTATCGCTTGATAATCCAAACTAATGATATTCTTAATTTTAAGGATGTCACATAATTGTTCACAATAAGATATTTTGACAATCTATTCTATCACCACTATACTCACCGTTCTATGATTTTTGAATAGACACTTCCTAAAGCTAGGTTTAAAATGGTATGGGGCTTTTGGTTGTTTTTTTTTTTCACTAGATCCCCTCTTAAAAACATCTTCCTTTTAATACTCTAGATTGTATATATTTCACCAACATATGACAAACTTTACTAATCACATATGGATTCAAATATATATATGTATGATATACATACATACATATACATATATATATATCTACATATATATATACATACATATATATATATAATACAAACACACTAAGTACTTTAAATAGTAATGCTTCGGATAATCTAGTGGTAAAATAATGACATTTTTATGTTAATTTACAGAAATGTTTAAATGTTGATTAACTAAGGTTTTTAGTGATAAATTCTTAATATAAATGAAACATCTAGTATAAAATAAATTAGAAAATCAAGTCAATAGATCACTATTAATTTTAAAAAAAAAATTCTAGATCCTATCTTAGGTGTCAATTTGATAATAAATGACAAAAAAATCAAACAAAATTGTAAATAAAAGAATTGTTTTAGCAACACATGTGAATTAAGAGTAATTCTTTTCAGTAACTAAATCAGAAGTTAGGATTAAATTGGATAATTGGTAAGACCTTTGACTAATCATGAGGCTAATGGGTCAGGATCTTACAACTATATATATGATTTTAGCTGGGGTATGTATGTGTATATTGCATGTAAAACCTAAACATTTTTTTTATCCGAAGTTTAGAGGTGAAAATTATCCTCACTGAGTTGGTTAACTCATTTCCTCTTTAATTTTTTTATTTTCATATTTAGATGCTACAACCGTTTTATTTTCATATTTAGATGCTACAATCGTCTTTGCTATTTCAAGATTTCAATATATTGATGCTTTTATTTCAGTAATAATTATGATGCCAGTTAGGTCGACCATTTGGATTTTAAGTTTTGTTTCAGTTTTTATTTTGATATTATTCAAGGGGTTTATTTTGTTTATGTTTTTTGAGATTTAACCTACTGTACACATTGACCTTTTTATTTTGTTATTTAAAACTCTAACATTATTAAAGATTGGGAATAGCTGGATATACCTACCGAAGAATACATGTTATGGGAAGTACAAAGGGATGCTGTTAGACCCTAATGATTATATAAATTATAAATTCTTTGGTATAGTGTGGAAGTCAAAATCCTAATTATTCCCACCTTGAAAAACTCGGTTTCCAAACATAATAATAAATAAAATTTTTATGTATGTTGCTAATGAATGTTCTTTCTCGCATATTTTCTGCCAATGTTTTGTACTTATTTTTAACAAGGGTGTAGTCTATATTCAACCAAAAATATGCAAGTGTGTGGACTTTACTTGTGGGCCCTATACACTTATAGTGTGTTAGTTGGGAGCGGGGGATGTAGGTTGCACATTGTGTTTTCCTCACATTGCCCATTAAGTAAGAAGGGCATGGCTGCCATAAAAAATTTTAGCCCATTAAGGAGTGCTAAACGGACCGGTCTAGGCGGAACGGATCTAAACGGGCTTGATCCGTTTAAACTGCATTTAAACGAATTAATTATTGCTTCGTTCAGTGTGTAAAAAAATGTGGATCGATCCGCTAGGTCCGTGAACTTAAGGCTAATTTAACACTAAATTGGCCAATCCACGTGAATTTGTATTGGTCCGCATAAATGCAGGCCTAAATAAGCTTAGTTCATTTAGACCCGTATTTAAACGGATCAATTATTGTCTGATCTAATTCATAAAAAAATACGGACTGACCTGCTAAGTCCGCGGATTTTTGGTCCGTTTAACACCTCTTCCCATGCATATTTTAGTGTGTGAAAACAATACTAGAAATATTACTGTGAATTTAGCATAACTCATAATTGAGTATACGATTTCGTCTGAGACCTATTGGTTGAGCATGACTAAGTGAGCCCTTTAAGTGAGAGCAATATCATTAAGAGGGAGAAAGAGGGAGACTATGGCAGTCAAGACGCAGAGGATTTAAATATGGGAGGCCAAAATTCAATTTGTTAGAGGTAAATATTGGGTTTGTCCAACGAGCTCATCAAATTGTATTGAGTCTCGCTCACATGGATGCGGCTTACAAAATTTCCGTTGCGACCTGTCTTAAAATGAATTAGATTGATTTACTGATTGAATTTTTTTTTTTTTTTCATTTGTAACTTCAGGATTTTTTTTAATAATTTGGTTGAACTTTTTTTTTTAAATTTTTAAAAGGCCTGATTGCACTAAATCATTTCTAAATAAGTAATTATAATTTATTTATAATTAATTGGATTTGAGATTTGGACTAAACTGGTGTTGGTTCTTTTTTTTTTCTTTTGTTTTTTTTTTAATACAAGGCGTAATATAAGAAATGACCCAAGACTTTAAAAACATTAAAAATAAAAATGGTTTGGTCCACGACCGGCTGCCATCCACACGGGCATATCGATTAGGCCTACCTCGTTTAAACACGTTTATAAATAAGTATTTAAATAATTATATAAATAAAATGAAATTTTAGACTTACAAGAAAGTATATATTAAATATTTTAATCTACATATATAAAAGTTCAAGAATATAATAAAGGTGGTAAATTGTATAAACTCATTTTTTAAGGAGATATAATAGTGCAAATATAAATATATTACCCTATAACTATAACTTTTAATAAAACCATAGCTCATCGTCCGACAAAGGGAAACTGCAATAACAAAGTTTAAAATTAAGCAAATAAAAAATAATGAGATGCAAATATTTAATATAATTTTATCTTTAACTTACTCCCTAATTGGATTACATGACAAATAAATTTCATTTAATAAAAAAAGGGAAAATATAAGTTACAAAATGATTCAATTACTCTCGAATGCACATCTCAAATATAACTAAAATATTAGGATCTTTTTCTAATGATCATCATATTTTCTGACTCTTCATTCTAAAGACTAGTAATCTCTCTAAAAAATTAAATTGCTTAATCCTAAATAATTCCAACAAAAGGTCATAAATAGTTAATATCTCCTTTTCGTATCTTGATCTCTTTAATGAATTGTTGTACTCAATATTTTTACTTAATAAAAATATTTATGTCACAAAAGATTGAGCAAGTAATCATAATTTTTTGTCTACTAAGAAACCTAACCTAAAATAGAATAAATTTTACAATAAAAAGCTATCAATATTTTATAAAGATAAAAATTGAGTTAAAATTCAACACTCAAATCTTATAATCTACAACATATTTTTTTAAAAAAATAAATTATTAAAAAAAATCATAAAGAGCTCAAGGAGCTGGAGACCAAAATTGTATTTGAAAATTTTACACAAAATATATGAAGTAGCCAGAAATCATCATGTGCCTAGCCCAGTGAATCTGTTATTTGGGAATATGCCTTGATATTAACTAAGCACTTGTATTGATCACATTGTTTCTTCCCTCCGAGAGTTGGACTTGGTGCTTACATTGCCTTTTATGCTTCTCTTATCCTTTTCCTTCAGCCTCGTATACAGTTAACTTTCTCTGAGGTGCAAAATATTTTTAGTACTATCTTAGTATTAAAATCCAAGTGTTAATGTCTATGATGGTTTAATTTATTAACTATTTTAACAAACATAATAATGAGTTTAAATTTCGCTTATTTAATAAAAATCATCACTATAATTTTTCTTATATTTACGAAGATATCATCATGTTTATATATACATATATATACATGCGTTGATTTACCATTCATTCAACGTCTATTTAATAATATCATTTTTACATTTTACAATAGTATTATCAAAAATCAATCAGTAATAGTATTAAAATCTTAATACAATAATAGAACTAGAAATTTTTGAGCAAAATAACAATAAGATTATTAACGTATCCATATTTTATTAACAAGTTACGTGTTTATTTGGAATGTACAACAATCTTTCAATGATTCCAACGCTATCCACGCACATCCTCTAATAAACTAATCCCTTTACCATTTCTGATTTTATCCTCGGGGTGATTTATAGCATTTGTGTAACTCCAATAGTTTGTTTGAAAGAAAAGAAAATTAGAAAAAATAAATAGAAATGAAAATTAATGTTTATTCTTAAATATTTTATTTTTCTCTGTCCAACCAGATTATAAAACTTGACTTAAGAGTAAAAAGTAGAGTGTTACATCCTTTTTTCTTTTTTAATTAGACTTTTCAATTCCTTCATCTTGATTTGATAACTCATTTATATAATTAAATGAATCAAACTCTTAATTAAAATAAATCAAATTATATTATATTATTGATTTATTAATTCAATTCATTTGATTCATGAATTAATTTAATAAATTAATTATTAAATCTAAAATATGAAAAAAGATAAAATCTTTGAGAGACATGGGATGCCATTTGAACCAAAAGAATATTCTTGACAAATACGTGTCATTCCTACATATAATATAATATAATATATATATATATATATCTTTTGTACATATTTAACACATTTATACATGTTTATATATTTATATATTTGTCACGCATTTTTCCTCGCCACTCTCCGTTCCCCAGTGACAGTGTAGTATAGACGTGGGCGCGGGTGCGGGTGCGGGTGCGGGTGCGGGTGAGGGTGTGGGTGTGGGTGTGGGTGTGGGGAGAAAAGAAAAATAACTATTTAATTCAAAATTAAAACTATAGAAAAATTTAAAACTAATCTCAGTCATCTATCGGACTAATAGTTTCTCTTAACATGGAACTTGCAAATGAATTTTTGTAAGTACAAAAATATTAATTGGATGTTAACTAACCGACTCATTTTTATTTCTACTAATTTTTAACTTATTGCCACCAATTGCTTTTTAATCATGATACAATTTACATTTATTTCAGTATTGGCCGCAAGATACTTCCACGTATTTACATATTGTGTCATGACTAGTATTAATCTAATTAACATTTCAAACATAAACTTTGAAAATTTAGATTTGAAATGTTAAATTATAAAAAACATGGGAAATAATACTTATATTTATATTTAATTTTTAATTTTTTTTTTGCAACCTTTTTAGACAAGTGTTACAATATTATTTTATGTTCACTTTACACATCATTTTTTTTCTCATTTTCCCTATAATTTAACTATTTATATTTTATACATTGATAGTATATTATTTACACTAGTGACACAGTTATATTACTAATATAAATACAACTACATCCGTACATAAAATATAAATCCATAATTTCATACTTCAATTCAAATGGATAGAAAATATTGGTGAAATCCAACATCTTTGTAAGAACGTGTTTTATTTTTATGGTATTGGCCCTCTTCTGTCTGGTATTTAGTACTGATATAATCTAAAATGAGTGTCTGGGTCACAATTGCTTGACTTCGTATACAAGTCAAATGATTCTGAGCCTAAGCAACGAGATCATGGTGCCACAAATAGCTTAGACGCACAATGAGGCATAGAAGTCAAAGCCACGATCAAGCGATCAAAAACTCTAGGTCAACTGATCGAGGCCACAAGCTTGATTATCAAGCATACTAAAGACAAATCAACTCTTTAGCAAACTTCCATGTCAACTAGTACACTCAAAGACATGCATAAATGGCATGATAGTATCATCAACCGTTAAGTAGGAATCTTGCTCACATTATCAGCATGCCAAAAACACAAGGGCGCTCCTTACTCATCCAGAAGCATGCCAATTGGCATATTCAATACCTATATAAAAATCAAGGTATTCCCCTTTATAGATCATCTTCATTACTGTTACTGAAACTCTACTTGAAAGCTAACTTGAGTGTCAAAGTGTATTTTGCAGACCATTTCCATCATATATGGCTAACCTTATTATTTGTGCAAATCATTGCTATGCTAATTATGATCTTTTTAGTCGGACCTCTCTAGAAGAAGAGTTTCATTTGGTATCGTCTGTGGCTTTCTCAGCCACTCAAATGCCGCGACCCTCCTGTTTGTATTCTACTTGTGCTCCATCCTCAAAGGAACATCATCACCACAAGAGGGCTAAAGATAAACCTCATTGAGACCAAATGGTGAAAAAAGCTCATAAAATTATTGTTGACCTCAAACATGATGTGCTAGCTAAGCAGGTCCACCAACTGCAAGGGGAGTTGGAAGCTCTTCGTTACGTGCAGGTCTAGCCTACTCTTCCTCTGCAACGTCACACCCATTGAGCCATATCCTTATCAAGGTGAATTGAGTCTCTACCCTTTTCCCTTACCCTTAACTCACTCTACCTCATAACCCATTTGCACTGCGAAACCACCAGTTGCACCAAACACCCACCCAACCTGGGCAGATCCTAAATCTAGTCATTTTCCCTCTAATGAACAACTTTGCCAATTCAGCACCAAACCATAGGCATTTACAATAAAAAAACCCATCAAATCAAAATCCAAGCACCTAACCTCTACTAGTCATCACCATGGCTCCATTGAGCATGGTTGATTTTCGCCACTATTTACAAAATCATATGAATTGTACACATGAGCCATATAACCAGTTAAACCTAACTATTGACCTTATCCAAAATTCCAAATAGCTCTCATCTTGCCATAAAGATAGCCATCCTTTTTGGATGGTGGTAATGGCCGCTCAACTACCTAGCCACTTCAAGCCACTGACTCATATTGACCCTTACGATGGAATGTCAAACTCTCAAGAGCATTTGGAGGCATTCTATGCATCTATGCTATTGTTAAGGGCTTAGATGCCATTATGTGCCGTGCCCTTTTCTACTACCCTAAAGAAAGCTTGTTTGTGTTAGTTCATAGAATTGTCAAGGTAGTCGACTGACAACTTTTGGTACTTGGCTAAAGCATTTTCTACCTACTTCACAACAAGTAGAGTACCCCAAAAGACGTCATCAGCCTTAGTGAATTTCTAGCATGGACAGTACGAAACACTAAAGGAATACCTCACCCATTTTGATACTCTAACTTTGGGAATTAAGGACCTCAATGAAGGTGTGACAGTGCGCCAAATTTGTTCTGACCTTTGATTGGGACACTTATCCCTATCCTTGGCTAAGCAGCCTGCATTATCCCTTTTAGAATTGTTGGTCCAATTTGAAAAGTACATAAATGTCAATGAAGTTGAGCTGACCCAAAGGTAGGGTGAAAGAGCTTAAATAGAATGCATCTGGCCCAGGGATAGAGGGCCTAAGCAGGAGAGAGGTGATTTAATACCTACAAACTATCGAATGTGCCAATTAGCAATATTATTCAAGATGTGAAGGTAGCTAACTTGATGAAGTTCTACCCTATTCAAAATTTTGTAAGTTTCACAGTGACTACAACCACCACACTGATGATTATATGATGTTAAAAGTCAAAATAAAAGCATTGATAAAAAGGGGGCATCTCTCCAAGTACAAAAAGTTTCAAGGGGAGGGTGATGGCAAAGCGAAAGATGATGTGAAAGAGAGCCTATTCACTAGGATCCACCTAGGCAGAAGGAAAACATGCAGAAGCCAACTCTCTGGCCCTAGGAATAGTAAACACTATTGTAGGGTGCTTTCTTGAAGGCAGAACCTCTAAGAATGCTAGAAAGAGGCATCTTCAAACAGTAATGGCCATGGAAGAAAAAAAGAAGAAGAAAGCAATATAAGCCTTTCTATTTCACAGAGAAGGATTTTAGTGAATTGAGACCATAATAATTAAATGGTAATCTTAGTGTTGGTCCATAACTTTATAATTAAAAGGATTCTTGTTAATTAGGAAAATTCTACAGACATCTTATATTTACATGCCACTAACACTCTTAAAACTCCAAAGACTATGTACAAACCTTATATAGGTGTTCTGATTGGTTTTGTAAAGGGATAAGTTCAAGTGGAAGAGATAGTGACCTTGAGGATAACTTTAGGTAATTGGCTATTGAGTGCAAATTTCATGAGGAAAGTCCTACCCACAATGCACTTAGCAAACATGGTCCTAGACAAAAAGGCCAATAGATGATAGAGAATGAGTATTAACTTCACAAACCTCAACAAAGCATGCCTCAAAGATTCTTATCTGTTACTAAACATCAATCAACTAGTTAAGAATGCTTTAGGTTTGAAATCTTGAGTTTTAAGGATGCATTTATAAGGTATAATCAGCTTGGGATGCACCCTGAAGATAAGGATAAAACAACATTCATAATCAATGCACCTTGAAGATAAGGATAAAATAACATTCATAACCAATCAAGAGATATTTTATTGCAATGTAATGTCATTTGGTCTCAAGAACACTAAGGTAACATATCAAAGGATGATGAATAGAGTAGTCTTAGAGCAAATAGTCATAAATATGGAGATTTATGTGGACAACCTGCTAATTACATCAAAAAGCATGAGACAACATTAGGCATATCTAGAGGAGATGTTCAGCATCTTAAGAATGTACTAAATAAGGTTAAATCCAAAGAAATGTGCATTCGAGGTAAATGCAGGAAAATTCCTAGTTTCATGTTAACTAAGGAGGGATAGAGGCAAACACTTCCAAGTGCCAAGCAATCTTGATCATGAAAAGCCTATCAATCATAAAAGAATGTATAGGCATTGAATGACATAATCACCATCCTCACACGCTTCATGTCTAGGTACTGTCTCCTTGCAATGATCATATCCAATAATAGAAAGCAATTTGCTAGCGATGGCTTTAAAGATTTCTATTAATGGTATTTTTACAACTCGAAACTATTATTAGATAATCAAACATCTTAGCCCTTTTTTAAATTGAAGGCTGGGTATTAAACAAAAATTTGCATCTATCGAGCACCCCTAAACTAATGGGCAAGCAGAGCTAGTCAACAAGATTATCCTTGAAGGACTGAAGAAAATGCTAGATAATCCTAAAGGAAAGTGGGCAAATGAACTGTTGAGTGTTCTATAGTCTTATAGAACCACCACATATTCCATTACAAAGGAAACCTTCTTCATGCTTATATATGGGAGTGAAGCCATGCTCTTGGTCCAATTAAGGTAATGCTCTAATCGAAGAAAACATTATGAATAAGAGAAAATGGGGAAAAAGAAGAGAAGGGATGGACATGCTACTGGAAGTTGGGGAAGTTATTCACCTTCATAATAAGCAATATAAAGGCAAAATAGCTAAGATCACTAACAAAAAAAGTTCGGAAGAAAGAACTGGCAGAAGGCATACTAGTCCTCTAGTGAGCAAATGGACTAGGAAAGGTATAGGCCAGGGGAAAAGTAGCGGCATCATGGGAAGACCCTTATAGGATAAGAAGCAATTTGTCAAATGGTGTGTATCTTTGCCTTGAAATTATTGAAAGGAAACTCCTTCTGTTCACTTGGAATGCTATGCATCTCAGAGCATATCACATGCAAATTTGAAAACTAGCCGATCAACAAAATGTGTAATTAAAGATATATGAAATGAAAATGAAAACTATTTGACACTTAAAAGTGAATATTAGTATTATAAGCCTGAGCAGTCCTCTCGACACTAATATAAACCTGAACAACCCCTTTGTTACTATAATAAACCCCAAGCAACCCCCTTTAATATTATTATAAGCTCAAGCAGTCTCCTTGGTGCTTTCTAAACTTAAGTAGCACCCTTGGTACTATTCTAAACCTAAATAGTTTCCTGGGTATTATCCCAAACTTAGAAAATCTCAGCGTAAAAAAGGATTAAAAACTCAATACTCAAACTCAAATAGTCATTCTACTAAAAAAAATAAATTAGACCTGTTAAAGGTCAAGGATGCTTGTCAACCCCAAAATTGATCACTATTATATTAGAAAACTCAGACTCCCCAGGCCATCAAGCCTACCTATAAGGACAATAAAACCACAAGGAAACCAACTCATTGGAGGTCGAATGGCGGCAAAAATGTAATATTAGCCCAAAAATGGGAAGGCAAAACAAATAAATATCCAATATAAAAGAAACAACTATTAGAGGTTTTAAATGAAAAAAAGACATCATTTGAATGCAAACCACTTCATTTCAAACAATTTCATATAAAGGATTACAAATAAAAAACAACAAAAAGAGAAATAGCCATTCAAGTTAGGTCGTGCTTCTTCAAAGCAACTTCCAAGGACATGTCCTTCTCTATTTTTGGTAAGTCGAGTGAAAGTCTAGCATTGAAGTACTTAGTCTACTTCACAACCATGTTGAAGCTAGATTGGTACATAAGGTAGGAGACATTTTGAACCTTGATGGTGTCCATTTGAAGCTATTCCCTCCTTGGGCCCAAAAGCTTACCTATCTTTCTCATGGATTTTTTTATTCAGCCACTAGCTCTTGATCTTGTTAGAGAGGTAGTTTAATTGCTTGATTCTTCTCTGAAATTGCTACTTCTTTCTTTTTCACCAGTTCAAAAACATGGATAGCCAAATCTTAGATGCTCTTGTCATGCTCGGTAAGCTTTATAACCATGGCTTCAAGCTCTTTCTTTAGGGAGTCCAAAGCCTAGGACTTATCCTTTGAGCTCTCCTTCTTAGCACAAGCCAGATGAGAAATTGTTGATAGTAATGAAGTAGACAATCATTCAAGTTGCTTTGTAGAGGACTTGATAAGTCAAAAGGCTCCATGATCAGCAATGAAGGCTTCATTGCACTCCACATCTACCAAAGACAACAGTTGCCTTCAAAGGAAATTAGCATAATCCAAGTTTTCATACCATAAATTATCTATGGTATTGTAAGTAAAATTTTCTCCTTTTAGAGCTATGATCGAACCTAACTTGGACTAGGACGCCATCTTGACTTTCTTGTCAGATAAGACATATATGTCAAAAGTAGAGCTAGACGCCTTACCCTTGGAAGAGTCACTTGAATCATGAGTCCTCTAATGGGATGGTAAAATTTTGCTCCAAACTGGAGAGCTTTTAGAATGGTCAAAGGAAGTCCACTTATTCATAGTTTCTAAGGCAACATCAAGGACAACTTCAATTTGCATGATCAAGGCCACTATCGGCTTCATCTAGGCAAGAACACAAGCATGGATCTCCTCGAGTTTTTATAGATCCATTCTCGATCAGTCAATGTCTAGGATCACTCCATGAAGCTAACAATCCACAACAAAGCAAGCATAGTCAATGTTAGCCTTGTGGCTACATAATTTGTTTTGATATTAACAAACAATAAATATTTGAGATTGATAACATAAGTCATTATAACCTATACATTCTATTTTGATTACAAACATTTCAAATTTATTATCTAACAATTTACTTTGATGTTTTGTTCTTATTCTTTTTAGGTTTATACATCAAAGTTCATGATTCAAAAGATTAACATTTTAGATTAAAATTTGCTTTATTTTTAGATCTTTTGTAAATGAATCTTAAAGCGATTTTTGATTCAGATATTTTCTTTTAAAATGATGAAGAAGAAAAATATGAATTGAGCACTTGAAGAAACTTTCAAAATCAGATT
>JANHAO010002877.1:0-27526 GCA_026873985.1 Saraca asoca | reverse complement strand
GAAACTCTCAGGTGCACTTGTGACCACCCGGTGTCTGTTGGAGCAATAAGGGGAAGGGTGGAATAAAATAAAATATCTGTATGGCATTGTGGATGGAAAAGGAGGAAAATCTTATTGGTTCTGGTTACTACTGGAGTTACCTGGGTCCAGTCAGTATTCTGTAAATAAACTAATAAAAGTATAAGTAGTGGATAATAATAAGCATGTACTGAATGTAGTTGGGCCATCATGTATTTGTTTCCTGCTGTGTATAAGGCCCATATGATTCATCTATAAATGCATTGTATAAAATTGTAATATCTATTGTACTATACTTGTAATTGAGTTCTGAATGCCCGGTAGGTTATTGTTGTTCAGTCTGAGCCACTGTTGATATATGTATTTATCTATAAATTGTCTATCAGGTTCTAATGGAATAAGGCCTTGAGCCTCGGTGTCCAAATTATAGGGGAGACTCTCTCGAATTTTTGACAGGAATAAAAGAAAATTTAGGATCAAAGTGTACAGTTAGGCTTGTAGGAGGTCTCCTACGGGCGATCTTCTACACCGGTCACAGACCTGGGAATTGGGTCGTGACATTATAGATATAATTTTTTTGGAAAAAATATAGATTTTAAAATAAAAGAAACTTATAATAGATATAATATAATTTTTTATGTAAAAAATTATGATGTTAAAATAATAGAAACTTATAATAGATATAATTTTTTCTATTATTATATCTATTATAAGTTTTTAATATAAATTTTAATTTTTTATTGAGATTTTACTATCTGTTCATCGTTAACTTTTTTTTTACCCATGAGTTCTTGAAACTTGATAGATAAAAATAAAAAAAATAAAATCTTAATTAATCTTTAAAAATCAAGTCCCTATCATCATTTTTATGTTTAATATATGTTTTTTATTTAAATTTTTATTTTGTTATTGAGACTTTACATTTTATTGTTAAAATATTTACTCTCTTGTTAAATTATATTTTTTTATAATTAAATAAATATTTCACTAGATAGAAAATAAATTATTATTATTTGATTTTAGGAGATGAAAAAAGAATTTTGATTTGAAGATAACTATATACGATCAATTTGTATCTTAAGAGCACAAAAAATGTAATTAAGTCAAAAATTATTATTCATTTTCATTTCCATTTGGATGGATGTTAGATTTTGGACCAAATTGATTTGATTTTGATTTTAGGACTGCCAAAATAAAATTTTGTTTTCAAAGGGAAGCAAATGCGATTAATTTGTATTTTAGATGACTAAAAATGCAATCAAGTCATTTAAATATTATTAATATAGCATTCTCCTTTAATCCAATTAAATAATTTTAATTATTATTTTATTAACAAAATTTTATACAACTAGGTTTGTGATAAGTAGACTCATAATTATATAAATTTTCTTAGCATAATGTGAATCTACTTGATTCCTACAAATTTTATTTTAAGCATAAAACATGCTAAAATTAATTTATTTACCCTATAATATTAAAAAAATTTAGCAAAATCATATATACTATAGCTCTTAATATAAAAATCATCTACTAAAATTTATAGGTCAAAATAATTTCAAATTAATATGTAAATAAAATGAAAAAAATAATTAAATTATTTTTAATTCCAAATTTTTTTGAAAAGGCTCATAAAAATGTGCTAGGAAAGTGGAATACATTAGTGTAATTTGCAAAATTGTAGACCACTGGTAGGGTGGCACATGGCCTACATGCATTAGTGATGCATAGGGGTTTACGCATCATGGCATATAGCTCATAACCCTTTCTTTTTCACCTGAATTTGGGCAATCTGAGTATGCATAACAACATTCTAACCTAGTTCTTTTATCTTGTAATCTAGCCATTTTTTAAGCAATTTTTGAGTGGGTTTCACTCATATAATTTATCTAAGCCTAAGCCTTAAATCAATTTAAAAAAATGGACAAAAATAAATAAATTTGAACCAAAATTATTTCGGCCAAATGAAATTTTTTATTTTCAAAACCTTCAATTAAAATTGTATTTGTAGTTCGGATTTTGAAAAATTGGTTAAGGGGTTTTATTACCCAAGAAATTCTAAACAAAAACCTTTACATCATACATCAAATAATTTACACAATTTTATCTAAACATGACTGTACTACACTTGGGTATTTTTGGCGATTCAAATTTCATATATTAGTATAATTTCAACTTGGATTTGAAGAAATCAATCTGGGGCTATTACTCATCTAGTCATTCTAACATATAATCTCAAATCAATTTGAACAATCTCTCTACAATTAGGTCGAATTTTATAGAAAAAAAAAATCAACCCTAGCCTATGAAAACATAATTCCAATTTAAAAAAACTTTGATTTTCTAGAAAATTGTTCAAATTGAATTATGCAATAGGTTCAAAACAATTCATATAACAATTTTCATAAAAAAAAATAATAATTTACAAGTGCAAGGTTAGAAAAAATTTAAATAATCATATTATTCTAATTTTCAAATGTAATCCAATCACTAATCAACCAATACATCATACATCAAATAATTTTACTATCAATTTGCATAGCATTCAACCATGTAACATAATTTGTCAACATTGATACCAATTATCAAGTATTTTATCAAAGAATTAGATCAGTTAAAATTATGATATGAATGAAATGTAATGGTACAAATAAAAATTAGAGATTAGAATTATTTATAGTTATCATTTCATCCATTCAGAATAATAAGAATTTTAGTTTGTTTTATATTGATTTCTCCTTGATCTTGCATGTTCACTTCGATCTATTCTAGCCTTAATAGGATCTCTCTTCCTATCAAACCTCAACCGTCATGATGAATAGGAAGAACACAAGTCTGTAGTTTAATAGGGAAATTGCAATAGATCTATAGTTTTAGGAGTAAAAATCTATTACAATAAAATATAGATATAATCCAACCTATCATTGGAAAAATACCTGGTTGACTATTTGGACCTAAGTGTTATTACAAATAAAATCCCAGCTATAAAATATCACAAATGAGCTAATACTTTAACACTAATAAAGTTCTAAATTATGTTAGGTTCAATATTAGAAAAACTTCTAACAATCACAGCCATATACCCAAGGTCTCGATAACTTGGATGAGAGATAAGTTTTCCCACTTATTGCTATCCAAATCTACTCTAACTAACAATTTGGCTACATAAATTTCAAATTCCCCAATTTCAATCAATTTCCCCTTTGTTTTTAGATATAGGGCACTCAACTACCAAGTTCAAAACTTAGGAAATTATAATATAACACTCAATTTAAGACTATAACTAACTTACTAGTCTTAAGAGAGCAACTTGAAAGCTCCAATTGAAGGAAGGAGTCTTTGGACTTGCCACAATTATAACCCCTGATGTAGAACAGTAGAAGCTATTGTAGACACCTAATTTTGTCCAGATTTAATATGTTTCATGAGTGATTGGCACTAAACTTTCAAGACAAAAAATTGATTAATTTTTTTATTATTTTAGTAAAAGTAAAAATTATAAAAATACCACTCATAAAATAACCTTCTTTCTTTTTTTTTTTAAGCTGATTATAAAAATACAAAAAAAAAATCTATTAAGTAAGTTCAATGTATGGTATACAAAAAAAATATAAATTAAAATAAAAATTTCGTATACAAAAAAAAATATAAATTAAAATAAAAACTTCAACTAAGAATGCTTTGTCTGCATTTTGTAAGCCTCCACTGCCAAAATACAAAAAAAAAAAATTATTAAGTAAGTTCAATATATTGTATATAAAAAAATATATAAATTTGTAAGCCTCCACTGCCTTCTGCTTCATTCTTGAGCTAATAAAATTTCTCAAAACAAGTTTCCTTGTGAAGCTTAACCTTTTTCAAGATGAGAGAGTAATCTAAAATCATATGGTAATTGATGAACAATCTATAAACTAGAGAAAACAAGTTACAACCAAAAGAAATTAAGCAAAAATTTGATCACAAAAATACATTTTTTTAATAAATAGAAGGCTTTCAGATGAGAAAAAGGGGGAACAAAAAGGAAAAATCTCATTTTCATTTTCTCTCAAAGGAAAAAGAGTGATCAACAACAAAGGATTTCATATCAAAACTACTAGTATATCTCTTTCATCCTTCCTCATCCTTATATTTGCACATAGCATTTTTTTGTTGTTTTTTTTTTATTTTCAACTTTTGTTTACCTAATTTCACTTAAGAAATAGTATAAATAGTTAAAATTAAAAATAAGCATGTTGTTTAAAAAAGATCCATCTAAAAGACAACTACAAAGTGGAAAATCAAACTAATGGTAGAAAGAGATAGATCTGAGAAGAGAAAAAAAGAAAAAATCAAAAATCAAACCTTAAATCTTAAGCTCAAAGTATAAAATATTGATGATTAACCTTGAAAATGTGGGAATGTATTTCTCTTTATCTAGTATTCATGTTATTTACGAAGATACAAATCCCAAAAGCATCGACCTCTGTTGGTTAAAGAGCTTAACATTAATTATTTGTTATTTATTTCATTTTACCCCCTTTTTTGGTTAATTCTTGAGACTAGTGATAGACTATCCCTATCACTACATTTGAAACTATTCCTTTCATTTTTATAAGGTTAGTGACAGAGACAAGTCTCTATCACTTATCATCTTTTGTCTTTACTCCTTTTATTTTTTTTCTACTTAATTTTCTTTTCCTTTATTATAGCTTGGTATTGGGCTAATGACAGAGGCAAGCCTCTATCATGATTCCCTTTATCATCTTCTGTTTTTTGTCTTTTTTTCCTTTTACTTTTTTCTTTTTTTTATTTTATTTTGTTATAGTCTAGGTCTTTATCTATCAAATTTCTTTTTTGTTTTGTTTTGTCTACTTTTTTTTTTTTGAGTTTAGAAAGTTTGATCTATTGCTTCTTTTTTTTTTTTTTACTTTTTTTTCTCATTTTTTATTATTATTCCTTTTTATCTTTCCTTCTTACATGTGACTTTTTTCATAGATATATATTTTTGTTACTCTTTATTGTTAAATCGTCGATACATTGATCTTGTTTAGATATTTATATGTTTAACTCATATATTCATCTTATGATTCATTTTGTTGTTACAAATAGATTATTTTAGTGCATCATAAATTGTCATTTATACTTTTACTTGTAATATCCTATGTTGGAATAAACTAAAATAAGACGAAAAGTTTGATCCTTTTTAGTATTCTTGAGGTGAAGGGTATTTTAGAATTTAAATCAAGTAAATTGGTAAAATTTCAAAAAGAAATCCTTAATACTATTATACGTGAAATTATTATATATTTTAATTTTTATTTATATGCTCTATATTTTAAAATATATTATTTTATTGCATGTCAATTCACACTCTTTTGACCTAAAAAATAATAAATTTTTATCGATAATAGATAAAAGTTAGAAAGCCCGGTTGCAGGTGCAATAAATATAGCTCCTGATATTCTTAAGGCACTTTCCTTCATATAATTTTGGCTATAAAGTTAGATAAATTTGACATGCTAATTAATAAATTACTATGACCTATTAAATTAATAAAATTTATACAATATATTAGTAAATTATTATTTTATTAACTCAACTTTTGTATTGTTATCAAATTAAACATAGCTCATGATCTCGGTAACATGTTATAGGCAAACTTCACTTTATACATTATTATAAATCTATATCACGTACAAAAATATAAATCATGCCTATAACATATTGAAATTGAGGGATTCAATTCTAAGTACAATAAGGATAGCTTTCAATATTTTTGAGGCATTTATTTTGTCAAAATTTGACCATAAAATTGGAAGAATTTGACTCTAAATATATCAAACCTCTTCATTTGTTTTAGTCTATTCCTTAATTTTTTAAGTTAAATAAAATTAGAAAATATTAGTATTGTTTCAGCTTTAATTATGCGGTATCCTTTTCAAATGAGAAATGATTTTTTTTACACTACAATTTTTCTCAATTTCAAAATTTGAAATTTTAATGAGAATAAGTTATTTTTCTATACCACTTAATTATCATTATTGTAAATGTATTAACATGGCCCAAAAATCAATGTTTGCTTTAATTACTCGTACTTGTATAAGACATATATTACTTTTGATATTATGTAAAATAATATGAGATATAAAAACATAAATAAATATATGTATTTTCTTCAAACTAATAAAGTTCTGATAAAAGATAGCATTAGGAAAAAATAGGTAATCATTTTACAAATGGACATTGTAAGATGCTAATACCTTCCCTACACGTAATTAACCCTTGAATCTAAATTCTGAATTACGTAGACCTTATTTTGGTGTTTCAATCACACCACTAAAAACATGCTTGGTAGCAACTTCTTTTACTCATTCGAATTTGTGTATATTTGAATTTGCATCTCACACCTTTAATCTCAAGCCATAATATTATTTTGTATGAGTAGGGTCCACCCATCTGCATTGTACGCCACCACTAGGGATGTTGCAATAGCTTGGCAACTCCACTGGGGAATAATCAAGGTTTAGCCATTATGTTTTATTTACTATCTTTCATAGTTCTCCTTTGGACTCATTATCATCCATCCACTTGTTAATTTCATTTTTTTTTAATCTTTTGCATGTTTTCTAATTGGTTTATTTGGTGTGATTTATCATGATTTAGTATGCAATTTCTCTCTCACACATTATGAATGATCGCTTAAACAATGAACTCCTAACCTAAGCTCTTAACAATCGTATAGGATTAGTTAGGAGGTAAAGTAATAATGCCTTAGTGAGATCATTGGTTTCTATGTAGGCTACTAAAACACCTCCACTCAAATTAAACCTTTTCCATTAGAAGCTTGTCATAGGTAATGATTGGGGATTCTTACTAGCCTTACAATAATGATAATAAGAATAATTTAGGAACTTTCAACCACTAGGTATTAGAGGTTAAAATCAACACTACCCTAGGAACACTTGCTACCTTCTTGGACACATGAGAGAATGCTCTATCCTTGATCTTATTTTCAATATACATAGGATATGGAAGTTTATTTCTAAAAATAATACAATGGCCATATAGGTTTAATGTAATTTTCCTTTATTTGAATTTTCAAATGTAAAGTTATAAATGTAAATGAAGTACAATTGAAAAAGGATCAAGAACATAATTGTGTTTAGAATTTGTAAATAGTGTATTCTATTTTTTTTAAGAAAAAAAGAGAAACTTCTATAGCCTATTATGTTTGAATTTTTTCTCATTTTCCCATATTCATAGCAATTTACTAACATTGCATTAATCAAGTGAAATTGTCCAATTGCCTGAAATCAGGTAGGTTGACTTTGAACTAAATGACTAGAAAGTTTTGACATAAGTTTGGCTCTATATAGAGAAGAAAGATGAATTCCAAGCTAAATATGAAAAATTAGCATATCTCTTGTTTGTCCCGATTCATACATCTATGCTAAAGGCCATGTTGCTTTTATAGGATCCACTCTATCATTGCTTCACATTCAATTAGCATAACATGACCCCAACCATTGAAAAGTATGATAAGTTGCATGAAATAAGAAATGTAGTAAAAGACAAAGTGTATTTTCGAGACGAAAAAGGAGTTAATAGCCAATTGTTAAAGTTAATGGGAGTATAAGCATGTAAATTGGAAAAACACATGAAACATAAATGTGATAACTATTACTTGCCATCTGATTACTTGATGAAATTCATCTAAAAGCATATTAACAGTGAACAAGGCCAAGCCATGCAGTTCTAGCCATCTATGGACTAATTTTGTTTCTTAAACTAAAAGGGTACATTGATGATCACATGATTAACCTATTTAAAAAAATCCAGTATAATGTCAATCTTATCTCAACAATTTTGACAAAAACAATTAAATCCCTCAACCATAGTAGGAGGGAAGGAAAGGGTAGGTTTTATGAATGTGCACAATTATTAACAATATGGATGATTAGCCACCTCCTTAACTTAAGTTATTTTCAATATCTTAAGAGTGAATTCAAGTCACACATTTATTCAAACAAGAATCATTTGCAAGAATTCAGTGTTGCAAAATGGTCATGTAAAACCCCTATGAGAAGTCAATAGATCAATTACTTGAAAGAGATTGGACAAGTCTTATAGAGAGCTCTATGGATGCATCATGTTTTAATCTTGTATAAATGTAAGGAGAAATCATAGGTCTCACTGATTGAACTTTAGAGCATAACAAGTTATGCACCTGTTATGGTCAGAAGACAATTAGGGTCTAAGTAGTTCATTCCGATAAACTATAGACTATTAGACATAAAGTTTTTCTATGAAGATAAAGATGCAACCCAAAAGGTCAAAGAGGTAATTGAGGCACAGAAGCCCATGCAACATGTGGAAGATAGCTCATACAATAATGCAACCACCCCTAGCTACATGTTATGGCAATCTAATAGAGGAAAGGGCTTTATTACTCCTAATGTACACAGTCCAAAACCACTAACACATGTGTTTGATGAACCAATTGATTATCAAATTGAAGTGGAGGAAGATATAAGGTGATGTATCATCAGTTGTGAAAGAATCAGACTATGCTGGTTGCTAAGAACAAGAAGTTGTCATATGAAAAAGATGTGTGGGTTGGTAAAGTGACTTAAGTTGAGAAAATGGTACAGAAATGGAAAGAACACAAAAAGGAAGAAGCTTCCAAATGTCATAAAAAACTTTAAAGGGCATATCATGAAACCAAAAGAATTAAAGAAAAGTGTCAAGGTCTCAAAGAGGTTATTGCGAAAAAGGACCATGAGAATTTATTGCTTTATGATTAAATCAACAATTGGTTGTTTATAAGGATAAAATTCAATGATGAACTCAGCAAAACACTTTGTTGCAAGATAACGGCTATTAGTATCAAAGAAGCATGCAATTTGAAAAGAACTACTATGATCTTCAATAGCAATCAAATCAGGTAATTGAAAATGATTAAATGACCATTGAAAAGGCTTGGAAAAGAGTAAAAGATGCATGTGAGGTTAAAGTAAGCCTTCCACTAACTGAGATAAAAAGATTCCTAGTTGATATTTTGAAGGACTTGGAGTAATTTTACTAAAAGTGTAAAGGCTATTTTTGTTTGTAATAGCAATATGCTTTTATAATGAATAAACTATCAATATTTCTTTTGAGAACTACTATGGAATGAATGTCCCTTTAACATTACCTTTAAAAGATTGATTTACATCATAACATCTATACATTTCTTGTTTTCTCATTTTTTATGACTTTTTTGTAACGCTCATCAAGTTTAACTCATGTTTAATAAAAAGTGCTACATTATAGCTTGCCTAAAAAAATGAACCTTACTATCACAACACTTATACAAGACTCATTCTTAAGCAAAGGGCATGGATGAATAAGAGAATATTCAAGATGAAATGAGAAAATATATCAATAAACTAAAGGAATAACTTATAAAGATTTTAGGGTTTTTGATTAAGAAAGCCAATGGCAATAAAGAACCCTCATTAGATAATCAAAATCAAGATCAAGGTTTGCCTTTGGCCAAAAAACCTAAATTCCTCCTAGTTTTACTCCTTATGACATAAACTAAACTCCACCATCATGCCCAAATCCACTTGGGGGCAATCCAACGCCATTTGGTCCTTAAACATTTATGTATCCATCCCTAGGGTTCCAATATCAATATCCCAATCCATCCTTTTATTTCACAACAATGAGGGCCCCTATAGCTCATCTATAAACCATGATTCTAATGATCCAAAAGTTACACAAGATTTAAATTATGGCCTCAAGGACAAATAGAAGTTAGAAGTTTTGAAGGAAAGGCTACAAGTGATATAAGGGATTAACAATATGGGTTTGTCAATGCAATAGAGTTATGCCAAGTACCTGATATGGTTATTCCTCATAAATTCAAAGTACCTGATTTTGAAAAGTTTAATAGGTTTTCTTACCCAATGAATCATTTGACTTCATATTGTTGAAAAATGGTATCTTGCACTAATGATAATAAATTATTAATCATTTCTTTCAAGATAGCTTGACTGGTGCTGCTTTTAGATGGTACGCAAAGCTTGATCATAATAAAGTTCAACATTGGAAAGACCTTGTTAATGCTTTCTTAAGCCAATATCATTACAATATTAATATAACTCCTAACATAATATAACTCCAGAGTATGATGACAAAGACCACTAAAACATTTAAGGAATATGCTCAGTGATGGAGGGATTTGATTACTTAAGTACATCTACCTCTTTTTGACAAAGAGATAGTGTCTATATTCATTGGCACTTGTTGCCCACCTTTCTATAACCTAATAATTGGTAATATGTCATCAAACTTCTTTGACATTGTTACCATTGGAGGAATAATTAAGTATAGGGCCAAAATGGGTAGAATTATTGATAATTCTATTGATATAATGGGTACAAAGAAGCCTATGGTCAATAAGAAAAAAGGAAGGCAAGGTGCATGCCACCATATATGAAAGGCAAGAAAGAAAACTTTAGCAAGCAAGGCCTAACCAACCCCCAGCCAATCAACTATTTCAACCATAATTTATGCAATAGCCATATGTTGCTTCTATCTCACAATTTTCATATGCCAGCCGTATGTTACATCATCCCATTTCTCTCAAACACCGACCATAAGAGCTTCATCCATGCCACACCTATGAACCAAAACCCATATCATAATGCTAACCTAAGAAGGGGTCTTAATGATTGAGAAAGGAGGCTTGTCTAGAATGATCCTATCCCAATATCATACACTGAGCTCATCCAAAAACTTTTTCAAAATAGAAAGGTTGCTTTGACCAATAAAGCCCCCAAAAGCTCCTTACCTAAGGCAATACAACCCAAATGCTTGATATGATTATCACATTGGAGTTATAGGTCACTTTATTAAGAATTATCTAGCCTTTAAGATTAAAGTACAATCTCTCCTTGATGCCAAATGGTTGAGCTTTAAGGTAATGACATAAACACATAATGTGCATCACAATCCTCTGCTTAACCATGGTAATTCAAGATTGAACGTTATTGAAGGAGGGCCAAAAGATATATTAAGAAGAAAGTGTCTAAGGTGAATATGCTGCTGAAATTTATTTTTAAGGTTTTCATTGGCATGGAATTCCTATAGCTTCAACATACAAATCCAAGGGTCCAAGGATAGAATCATGGTAATGATGTGGTATGTGGGTTCCATGGAAACAAAGAAGGGCATACCATTAAAGGATGTATAGAATTTAAAAGGTTACTTCAAAAGTCAATGGACGACCAACTTGTTCAAATAGGCTCTGAAGTTGGAGAAGACCAACGAAATGTGATTAAAGGAAGGGATGTGGCCATAGTGCTCAAATCTCTCACTTTTTTCCTAGCACATTGGTAATCCACTACAACTAAACCACAGCTTCAGCACCTTTTCAAGTATCCACTTCCCACAATTTGGAACCTATCAAAATTTAAGTACTTAGGCCTTTCCCTTATAACAAGACAAATGAAGTGCCATGGAATTATACTTGTCAAGTTCTTCTAAAAAGTAACCATGCCATAATTGAGACAACACCTAATTATGCTTTGGCATTATCGATCACCAACATATCTAGTACCAGTGGCATTACTCATAGTAGCCATTGTTATAGTTCTAAAGAGTTGGAAAAATAGAGAATGGAAGAATTAGAAAGACAAAGAAAAGGAGATAATGAAGGAAATTATTGTGGAAGAAAGTAAAAAAAGAGCCCAAGACATACAACAAAAAGGCATCAAAAGAAAAAGCTTATGAGTTCTTCAAACTTATTAAGTGAAGTGACTACAGAGTGATTGAATAGTTGAATTGTACATCTACAAGAATTTCATTGTTGTTATTATGTTTGAATTATGAACCACAAAGGTAGGTGCTAATAAAGGTGTTGAATCAAGCTTATGTTTGTCATGATATCTCTATTGAAAAGCTTGGTGGTATCATTGGCAACATCATCACTAATAATTATCTTACATTCACTGATGATGAGATACTATTTGAAGGAATAAGGCACAACAGGGCACTTCACATCTCTATAAAATGCAAAGACCACATTATAGCAAGGGTTGTTGTAGATTATGGCTTTTCACTAAATGTGATGCCATGATTGACTTTGTCGAAGCTCCTAGTGGACAAATCCTACATGAAACCTAGCACTATGTAAGTGAGAGTCTTTGATGGTATAAGAAAAGAGGTTATTGGAGACATCAAACTCCCAATTCAATTTGGCCTAAACATCTTTAATATAGTGTTCCAAGTGATAGACATCACACCAACCTACTATTGTCTACTTAGGCAACCATGGATTTATTTGGTAGGGGTAGTGCCCTCCACCTTACACTAAAAGTGAAATTCATAGTAGAAAATAAATTAGTGGTTGCATTAAAAGAAGAAGATCTACTTGTCATAAAACTAATATCTACTCCATATATTACGGCTACAAAAAAAGGCTCTTGAGAGTGCATTCCAAACTTTTGAGATTGCTAATGCTTCCTACATTTGAGAATGAGCTCAAATCTTAAAGCCACATCTACCCATAACACCTGTGATGATGATAAGGTCATGTAAAACTTCCCAAAAAGGTTGAAAAGTTTGGATTGAGATAAAAGCCCATAATATCAGATAGGATGAGGGTTACTAGTAAAAAAAGGAAAGTAGGACGGCACATTTGGAAATTAAAGAGTAAAAAAATGAAGGGGTTCACATATGTGACATTAGAAAAAGCTTTCAAAATGCAGGAATCACTTTCCCTAACTAGATTCTGGCAATCAAGGATGGATTCTCTACCATTGAAAGTGATGGTCTGGTGTACCCTTGCTCCCCAAACTTCAAACTTAACAATTAGGATATCTCTAAGTTTCTTATTGTCATAAAGTTTTATTTAGAGTAATTCTATACTACCATCACTTAAGGCTTTATCCAAGGCGTCAGGATACTATTTATAAAATGGGCTTACATGTTTCATTCCAATGTTCACTTTAAATAAAAATGCATGTGCAATTTCCATCATTTATGTGTTCATTTATTCATTCATTTATTTATTTTTGTTTTACTTTGTTGTTTCTGTACCTTAAATTTCATCCCATATTTGTTTACCCGATCCCTTTTTTCCCTTCTAGCTTTTGTAAAATTTAGGTTTCAAAAATGATTCATTTGAGAATGATAGTGTTATGACCCTTATATGTAACTTTGATCATCATATTAATTGCAATGAGATTGAAGAAGAATGAGAGATTGACTTGTCCATAGAACTCTTAAGGCTTATTGAGGAAGATGAGAAAAATATCCAACCTTATGAAGAATGAGTTGAGATAATTAATCTAGGCATAAAGAAAGATAAAAAAAAAAGTCAGAATTGGTACTTCAATAAGAAAAATTGTATGAGAAGGCTTGATTAAGCTCCATTGTGAATATAAGGATATATTTGCTTGGTCATACCAAGATATATAGGATTAGACACAAGTATAGTTGTCCATAAGTTATCATTAAAGTTAGAATATAAGCTTGTAAAGCAAAAGTTAATATGCATAAGACTTGATATATCTCTAAAGATTAGAGAAGAGGTGAAGAAGCAATTTGATGTTGGTTTCCTTACAGTCACCAAATATCTAAAGTGGGTTCCCAATATTGTTCCAACACCTAAGAAAGATGAGAAAGTTTGGATGTGTGGATTATTGAGATTTAAATAGGGCAAGTCTTAAGGATGATTTTCCATTGCCATATATCGATGTCATTGTTAATAATACTACTAAGAATTCAATATTTTCTTTTATAGGCTATTTTTGTAGGTATAAGTTAGTTAAGATGGACCCTATGGATAGGGAGAAAACCACCTTCATCACCTTGTAAGGCACTTTTTGTTACAAGGTAATGTCCTTAGAATTGAAAAATGCTAAGGCAACCTACGAAAGAGCAATGGTGACTCTACTTTATGATATGATGCATAAAGAAGTAGAAGTCTATGTTAATGATATGATTGCCAAATCAAAAAGTTAAGAAGATCATATTATTATTTGCAAAAACTTTTTAAAAGACTAAGATTTGACTTTGAATGAACCCTTGAAAATGCACCTTTGAGGGGAGGTCAGGGATACTATTGACCCTGAAAAGGTTTGCATTATTTTGGAAATGCCATTACCATGCACAGAGAAAGAAGTTCGAGATTTTTTAGGGAGTTGAATTACATTACTAGGTTCATATCCCAATTAACGGCTACTTATGATCCATTGCTCAAGCTTTTGCGTAAGGATCAAACCAAGGAATGGAATGAAAAATGCCAAGGAGCATTAAAAAAGGTCATGTAATATTTGTAAAAACCTCTAATCTTGGTACCATCATCATTCGGAAAACCCCTTATTATGTACTTGATTATGCTTAAAAAGTTTATGGGTTGTGTACTGGGGTAGCATAATGAATCAAGAAGAAAAGAATAAGTGATATACTATTTGAGTAAGAAATTCATAGGCTTTGATTCAAAATACTCTCTCTTGGAGTGTACTTGTGTGCCTTGGCATGGATAACTCATCACTTGAGGCAATATATGTTGTGTTATATTACATGGCTAGTATCAAAGATGGATCCCTTCAAGTACATCTTTAAAAAAACTTGCCTTAACAAGAAGAATTACTTGATGACAAGTGTTGTTGTCTAAATATAACATAATTTATGTCACTCATAAGGTAATAAAGGGTAGTGTGCTTGCTAACTTTTTGGCTAATCAGCCCATTGAAAACCATCGTTCTATGCAATATGACTTTCTAGATGAAAACATAATGGCATTATTCAATAATAGTGAATCACCCATGATAAGGAATGGATGTTATTGTTTGATTAAGCCTCCAATGCATTAAGGTATGGTATTGGTGTCATTTTAATTTCTCCTAAGAAGAAAACTATCTCATTCACAGCCAAGTTGTGTTTTGATTGTATGAATAATATGGCTAAATACAAGGCATGTGCCATACATATACAAGCCACATTAGATTTGGAAGTTAAGATTTTGAAGGTGTATGGAGATTTTCCACTAGTAATCCAACAATTATAGGAGAATAGGAAACTTGGGATACCAAGTTAATTCCATATCACAGACACATAACTAAAACCCAACATTGGCAAGTCAAACCTATGAAAAGGAAGTCTTTTACCTTTAGTTGTTAAATTGAACCTAGCATTAGTGTATCAAGCTTGTGAAAAGTAGATATTTTATTTTTAGTTGTTAAATTAAACCCAGCATTAGAGGGTTAAGCCTATGAAAAGTAAGTCTTTTACTTTTTGTGGTTAGATCAAATGCAGCATTGGGAAGTTAAGCTTGTGAAAAGTAGGTCTTTTACTTTTTATTGTTAACTTAAACCCAACATTTGCGAGTCATGCCTATAAAAGCCAAGTCATTTACATTCTAGTTGTTAATTCAAACCCAGCATTGGTGGGTTGAGCTTGTAAAAAGTAGGCTTTTACTTTCTAGATGAATTCAGCCAACTATGAGCAATTCAAACAAATAGGAAGCTTGTCACTCTTTCATTTTATAGTTTTCTATTCATGCTTGTGTTACTAACTCGTGAGATTTTGTATTCTTTTTAAAATATCAATGTCTAAACCTATAGACGATGAAATTTGGTTTATACGAAGGATCCAAACTTCAGCCAACCGGGATGAGTTCAGAGGACTAATGCTGTTTCTGGAGTGTAGAAGAAGATAGGTCGAAAGGAAGAAGGGATGAGGAGGCAGCGAGTTTAATATGGTTCGGCTAAATCTGGGTGGTACCAGACCCTACGTCCACAGTGGAGATTTTATTAATGTGCTGGAAAGTGATTTTAGCAGAGTTTCTGCTTACAGAACTTGGCCTCTTCCCTCTTTTAACAAGGTAAACCTATTTGTAGAGGAAGGAGGAGTTACATGCATTTATTACAAGCTACAGTTGTATTACATCAATCTATAAATGAGAAAAGATAGAAAAGACTACAAACTAGCCATTGCTGAATGTAGGCTGCAGGATAGACCCTTTAGGTCAGCTGTAGACTAGATCTGTCTGCATTTATCGCTGTGTCACTACTGGACTGAGCGAGGGGCTAAACATCCCGAGTGGGAACTCTTGGCTTGAAGGTGTCGTGGAAACTGTTATAGTGAGCCTGTTGTGTTGTAGTGAGATGTCGGGCTTGAGCAAGATGATCGGCTTCTTGGCAAATGGGTCTTATGGCCTTCTCATTGGATCACCAGGTCGCTGCCTCGCGAGATGAGGGCTTGCTTTACGGAATGGAGCCGGGACAACTTCGTTATACCACTTTCTGCTGGGCGAAGCGAAGCTTGTAAAGTTCTTTGGCATCCTAGGGTCGCGAGTCTTGGAGTCCATTTTTGTATATAACATAAGCCCCCCCAACTCTCGATTTGCTTTGCGGACCAAGAGTTTCATGTTTTTGAGGCTTGATTCATATCTTCAGTCAGTGTCCTCTCTTGATCGAAGTGTCACATTAGATGTCTTTCCGTTCTGCTTTAGGCCATGCTTTCTTCTGTTTGCCATTTTTGGTTGTTGGCATGGCAATGCTGCTCATTTTGGGTCGTTGGATGAAGATCAGGTCTGATATCTTCTGGATTCTTCAAAAGGCTGAGCGGGTCTTTTTATAGCCTGAGGCATTGTCTCTTTCTTCCCAGAGAAACTCAATGAAAGAGACTGAAGAGCCTTCTGCATTTTGGTGTCTTGGCTTCCAACAAAGCTTATTGAGACATGGATGTCCTGTTGCAGAGTGCCAGGAGACATGGATAGCCCATTGCATGTGGCTCTATCACAGGATCTGCCAGACGGGCTCCTGGGGGATCTTGCGCTGACTTCGGGCCACCTCCTCAGCTGTTGCCTGTGGCGTAGCACCCTGGCCAGTCGGCTACAACTTTTTGATTTACTCTTGGCCTAGCTCAAGGGGCACACTGGAAGGAAATAAGCAGGAGTAGCTTGGGCAGAAGTTGTCCTTCCTGCAGGCACGAGCTCAGTGACCGGCCTTCTGCTCTTCTTGTAGGAATGGTTGTGCCGAGTCATTGAGCTTCTTGCCTTTATTTCTTCACTTCTTCTTTTGATGTAATTTTACCTCGCTGGCTGAGGTCTTTTTACTGTAAAATCTTTTCTTCTTTCAAATGTTGTAACAGATGCTCTGTGCATCACTGTATATAAACTTCTGATGATTAATGAAATTTCTCTTTTTGCCAATCGACTGTGCTTTATTTTTCTGACTGCTCGACTCGTTGTAAGTGAGAGAAAGAAAGGTCACATGTAAGCTGCGCCTAAGAGATCTCGTTCAAGACATAAGAGATACATCCCCATGAGAGCTATGGGAAATTCATCCGCATGAAAACTGCGGGAAATTCGTGTGAAAGTTACAATGATTTTGTTTCAGATTCTTTGTGCCATAATGGGCTGGTGGCTAGATTTTTGTTTTGTTGTGGCAAGGTGAAAACCATTCGTTGAGTTTTTGTTTTGTTTGAGTTTTTATAGCCATGAGGTAGGCTCAAGGGCCGTCTCACCCTCAGGCATTGCGAGGTAGGCTTAAGGTCGTCTCATCCTCGATTTTGCTTTTGAAGCCGCGAGGTAGGCTCAAGGTTGTCTCACCCTCGGGCATTGCGAGGTAGGCTCGAGGTCGTCTAACCCTTAATTTTATTTTCAAAGCCACAAAATAGGCTCAAGGGCCGTCTCACCTTCGGGCGTTGCGAGGTAGGCTCAAGGCCATCTCACCCTCGATTTTGTTTTCGAAGCCACAAAGTAGGCTCAAGGGCCATTTCACCTTTGGGTGTTGTGAGGTAGGCTCAAGGCCGTCTCACCCTCAATTTTGTTTTAGTTTTTGTTTTGGTTTTGAGTTTTCGTAACCTCGAGGCAGGCTCAGAGGTCGTCTCACCCCCGAGTTTGTTTTGAGTTTTACTGTAGCGAGGAAATCATTTACTGAAATAAGATTGCGAAGTAGCGTTGCAAAGAGGTGAAAATCATTCGTTGTAGTGAGATTGTAATGGAAGAGTGAAAACTCTTTATCCAGATAATGCTTAGCCAATCGATAATTTATATTGATTTAGCATACACCAGTTGATACAATTGATCACCATTGATGACAGATAAATGCTATAGGATCAGAATATGGTTTTGATGGAAGGCTCAGGCTCTTGGGTGATAACTCGTTGAGCCTGTTGAGTGTGTTGCCCTGATGGTTTTACCACATAATCCTATAGTTTGCCTCTTCTAATGAGGTCTTCAATGGCATCTTTTAGTGTCCGACACTCTGAGGTGGTATGCCCAGCCTTGTTATGGTAAGCACAAAATCTGCTATGGTTTCTGGACTTGGCAGTGGCTCTCATCGGCCTAGGTTTTTTGAAGTCCTTATTATGCCTTTCTGTGGCAAAGATTTTGTCCTGTGTGTTCGACAGGTTGCTATAGCTCTTGAAATGGCCTTCAAGTCGCTGAGGCTTTGGCTTCTTCGTGAGATGAGGAGTGGGGTTGTCGTGACTCTTGCTGCTCCTCTTTTTGCTAGCAATAGGACCACTGTGGCCCACTTTATGCTTGGGTTCCTCTGTTCTGAAGGCTTCTTCCCATCTTATTTGTTTGGTCACCCGATCATAGAATTTGACAAGGTCTCAAGGGGGGTCTTATAGAGGCTTCTGTACAATTTACCGTCTTTGCGAAGTCCCACTGAGATAGCCATTAAAGTGCTTTCCTCTGAGGGATTCTCCACGGAGTTGGCCTCATGCCTAAATCGGGCCATGTAGCCTTTGAACGACTCATCCTTACGTTGGAAAATCATTGCAAGGTGGCAAGGAGGCGCAAGTTGCTTCTTTAACGCTTGGTATTGATCAACAAATTTCCTTTGGCATTCTTCCTAGCTACCGATGCTGTAAGTCAGGAGGTGCCTGAACCATGCCCGAGGCGTTGCCCCTAGTGTGGCAGGAAAAACGCGGCACTTCACCAGGGAGTCGATTTTCTGGAGGTCCATTTGAATATTGAACGAGTCTAGGTGATCATTTGGGTCGCTGTTCCCGTCATATAGCGGGCACTTTGAGTTTCTGAGGGAGAAGTTACTCCTCGATCTCCACAGAAAATGGGGAGTTTTCCTCATGGTGAGGCTGATAGCTCTGAGGCTGTGGATGCTCTTCTAGCTGTTCGAGCCTGCGGAGGACCTCTTCCATTGTTGGATGTTGTCCTTCATGTTGAAGGGTAGAGCTTTCTGCTCGCTGTGAGCCCTCTAGTCATTGGTTGTCACGATCATTGCAAACTTCTCTCTGAGCTTCCTCATGGAGCTGCTGGAGTTACCCCATGACTTCTTCTTGTCTTTGTACATTCTATGCTTGTGCCTGAGCAAGCACCTTAACAGTTTTAGCTAACTCTCTCACTATATTTTTGAGTGCCAATTGGGACTGATCAGGAGTCTGTACCTCTTGAGTTGTGGGCACAACGGTGTGCTACTGAGGAACTAGAATGGTAGAACTCCAAGTCGTTCTTCCTCTGGCCATTGTTGGGCTGCAATGGAGATTCCAGAGAGCAGATGGTCCCCACAGACAGTGCCAAAAATATTGACAGTGAAATTTGATTCATATGGAGGATCCAAACTTTAACCAACCAGGATGAGTTCAGAGGACCAATGCTACTTCTGGAGTGCAGAAGAAGATAGGTCGAGAGGAAGAAGGGATGAGGAGGCGACGAGTTTAATGTGGTTCGGCTAAATTCGGGCGGCATAGGACCCTATGCCCATGGCAAAGATTTTATTAATGTGCTGAAAAGTGATTTTAGCAGAGTTTCTGCTTATAGAACTTGGCATCTTCCCTCTTCTAACAAGGCAAACCTATTTATAGAGGAATGAGGAGTTACATGCATTAATTACAAGCTACAGTTGTGTTACATCAATCTATAAATGAGAAAAAATAGAAAAAACTACAAACTAGCCATTGTTGAATGTAGGCTACAGGGTAAACCCTCTAGGTTGGCTGTAGACTAGATCTGTCTGCGTTTGTCATTGCATCACTGTTGGACTAAGCAAGGGGCTGAACGTCCCGAGTGGGAACTCTTCGCTCGGAGGTGTCATGGAGACTGCTGTAGCAAGCCTGTTGTCACTGTAACGAGATGTCAGGCTTAAGCAAGATGATTGGCTTCTTAGCAAATGGGTCTTGTGGCCTTATCGCTGGATCGCCAAGTCGCTACCTCGCGAGGCGAGGGCTTGCTTGGCAGAATGGAGTCAGGATAACTTCGCTATACAGCTTTCTGCTAGGCAAAGCGAAGCTCGTGAAGTATCTTTGGCGTCCTGGGGTCGCGAGTCCTCGAGTTCATTTTTGTATATAACAACACCTTTTCCCACCTTTTAATACTAGAAGGATAAGTAAAGGAGGCAGCTGTAGATACTTAATTTGTCCATAACATGTTTCATGAGTAATTGGTACTAAACACTCAAGAGAAAAATTGATTAATTTTCATTTTTTTATTATTTTAGTAAGAGTAAAAATTATAAAAATATCACTCATGAAATAGCTTTCTTTCTTTTTTTTAAGTTGATTATAAAAATACTGAGAAAAAAACCATTAAGTAAGTTTAATGTATTGTACACAAAGAAAATATACAAAACAAAACAAAAATTTCAATTGAAAATGCTTAGTCTGCATTTTGCAAGCCTCCATTGCTATCTATTTCATTGTTAAGTCAAGAAAATTTCCTGAAGTAAATTTTCTTAGATAGCTCAATCTTTTCCAAAATAAAAGAACAATCTAAAATCTAATGGTAATTGATAAATAATTTGTAAATCAGATGAAACAAATTAAAACCAAGAGAAATCAAGCAAAAATCAAATCACAAAAATGCAATTTTTTTTTAATAAATAAAAAGCTATCAAATGAGAAAAAAAGGAACAAGAAGGAAGAAAACTCATTTTCATTTTCTCTCAAAGGAAAAAGAGTGATCAACAGTAAATGACCCCTATCTTTAGATCTCATATCAAATCTAGTGATATATCTCTTTCATCCTTCTTATCCTCATATTTGTGTATAGCATTTTTTTTTTGCTATTATTTTTATTTTTAGCTTTTATTTACTTGACTGCTCTTTAGAGATAGTAGAAATAGTCAAAATTAAAAATAAGTATGTTGTTTAAGAAAGATCTATCGAAAAGATAACTACAAAAAGGAAAACCATACTAATGAAAGAAAGAGATAGATATGAGAAAAGAAAAAAGAGAAAGTTAAAAATTTTACTTTGAAAATTTTCTTTTATTTTATTATAGTCTGGGTCTTTGTTTATTGAATTTCCCCTTTTTTTGTTTACATTTTGTAGTTTAGAAAGTCTAAATCTCTTACTTCTTTTTTTTTCATTATTTTTCCCTTTTTTTAATATTAATCCTTTTCATCTTTATTTCTTACATGTGATTTTTTTTATATATTTTTTTTACTTTTTATTGTTAAATCATTGATACATTGATCATGTTTAGATGTTTAACATATATGTTCATCTCATGATTCATTTTTTTGGTACAATTACATTATTTTAGTGCATCATAAATTATCATTTATATTTTCACATGTAATATTCTATGATGGAATAAACTAAAATAAGTCAAAAAGTTTGATCCTTTTCAATATTCTTGAGGTGAGGGGTATGTTAGAAGTTAAATATGATGAGTTGGTGAAACTAAAAAAAGAAATCCCCAATACTATTACATATGAAATCATTATATATTTTAGTTTTTGTTTATATGCTTTATATTTTAAAAATATGTAATTTTATTACATATCCACACGTACTCTTTCAATCCAAAAAATAAATAAATAAATTTTTACTGATAATAGATAAAAGTTGGGAAGTCCGGTTATAGTTGCAATGAATACATCTCCCAATATTTTTCAGACACTTTCCTTCATACGACTTTGGCCATGAAGTTAGACAAATGTGACATGTTAATTAATAAAATTTAAACAATATATTAGTAAATTATTATTTTACTAACTTAATTTTCGTATTATTATTAAATTAAACACCACTCATAATTTCAATAACATATTATAGTCAAACTTCGCTTTATACATTATTTTAAATTTATATCGCATGCAAAAATCTAAATCATGTCATGATATATCTAAATTGAGGGATCCAATTATAAGTACAATAAAGGTGGCTTTCAATATTCTTGAGGCATTTATTTTGTCAAACTTTTACCATGAAGTTGGAAGAGTTTGACTCTAAATATATTAAATCCCTTAATTTGTTTTAGTCAACTTTTCTTTAAATTTTTTAAGCTAAATAAAATTGAAAAATGTTAATATTGATTCAGTATTAATTAAGCGATATCCTCATCAAAAGAGATTTTGTACACTACAATTTTTCTTGATTTCAAATTTTAAAATTTTTATAAGAATAAGTTTTTTTCTTCATTGGTTAATTATCATTGTTGTAAATGTATTAGCATGCCCCAAAAATCAATGACTTCTTTAATCACTCACACTTGCATAAGACATATATCATTTTTGATATTATGTAAAATAAAATAAGATATAAAAAGATATAGATATATATATATATATTTATGAACCAATAAATTTCTAATAAAAGATAGCATTAGGAAAAAAAGAAAACAAGTGTCTTACAAACGGATGTTGTAGGGTGCTAATACCTTCCCTACACATGCTAAAAAATGATTTCCTTTTACTCATTCAAATTCACATACATTTTAAATTTGCATCTCACACCATAATCTTATTATTTATGTGTAAGGTCCGTTCATCTATGTCGTGCATCGTTGTCGGGAACATTTGACCAATGTTAAGAAAATCAAATCAAACTGAATGGTCTAACCATCGCCCGTTCCAAATTTTGGTCCTATTCTTTGTAAAAAACCATTTTAGCAATCAAATTGCTTTGAACCACGAAGAATCAGTCAAAACAGGTAAAAATTGAAAAATCGATCCGATTAATGAAAACAATTTTCACTTTTTTTGGGTTATATTCTTTTTTTTTTGTCTTGGTCTTTGTTAGTTTTTTAAGGTTTTGGGTCAGACTAAAAGGTCCAAAACAAAGTTTCTTAAAAAAAAAAGGTTATAGTAAATAGATTTGTAAAACCAAAATGAAAACACTAGAAAGCTTAAAAATAAAAATTTAAAACAAGTGGTGAATGAAAATCTTAAAATTCCTACTCCATAGTTTCCATATTTCTATAGTGTCCATCCTCTAATCTAAAACTCCTTGTCCTACTTTGATTTGAATGACAAGCCAACAAATTTTATATCAATAGTGGCTTTCTACTTCAAGTCCTCAATGGTGCTTTATACAATGCCTTCGATGCTTCAACTAAAGATTGAAAGCAATGATGAATCAAGGTATCATGTTTTTCACTTTCGCTTTCATTTGCATGCCAATTAGAGCTACTCACAATGATTCAACAAACATAGATATCTATAGATAGGCATGCATGATGCACATATTGACAAAACATAAACAACCAAAAGGACATAAAAAAATAAAAAGAAAGAAGAAAAGAAATCAAAAGAGACTTACTAATTTTATTATTACAATTTTATATATCTGAGTTGGAAGTTATGGCAGGCCATATATATATAATTTTGTTTTTTCATATCTTCTAAGTGACTATAGCTTTTGAAGGAAGATCACATGATGGGAAGAGCCAGTTTAATAAATCAGGAATACTAGTTATACTCATTTTGATTCACTCAGTCCTATTTATTATTTGCTTGGCAAAATCAAAGTCAAACTGATCTCACTTATTCACTAACACCATGTATTGAAATTCTAATTGTACGATGAGTATAACCCAAAGGAATCAAAATGAATGAGTAATATTTCTCTTAATACATGATTATGTACTCATAATTATACTTGAGCTCAAAAACTTTTAGACTATTAACCTTAGTCACATATCAAAAATTAGTTCCTAGATTTAATTATGTCTAGCATCACAAGTCCCCATAATTTTAGAAATTATCATCTTACTAGAATCTTATTTTTTATTTGGTTTGGATTACATTTTGTTTTATGTGTTTGTCTCTTCCTGAGTTGTTTCCAAAAGGAAGATGAAGCTTTACAAGGAATTGTAGGATCATGTTTCTTTAATTTCTACTTATTAAAGATTAGCATCATTTTTTTGACCAAACCACACTAGTTTTCTTATTAACCTATCCTACTTAACTACTTTTGTTTATTTAATTCTTATCCAACTCTTTTTTCACTCAATACAACCATGTTACTTATTTTCTTTTCTTCAGATTATGTCTTGCATATATATACTTAAATGTTATATGCAAAGGATATGGAATCATCTTCTGGACAATAATCCACAATTGCATCTACTTAATCTATTAGACTAAAATCAGATATTGGATAGGAATATTGTACTGAAATGCTTGATACAAATCGGAGAAAAATATTAAGATGTTTGTATTATGGAAAAGAAATTAGAGGTGGGGGAATAAATAGAATGAAACAACATCTTGCTTGGAAACAAGGAGATGCAATAGGATGTACAAAGGTTCCTCATGATGCTCGATTTCAAATACAAGAGAACTTAAAAGAAATTGAGGCAAAGAAAAAATAATGTCAAGATAAGTGGGAAGAAGAGAACTCATATGGAACCAACATCCACCATTTTGATAGGGATAATCCATCTATAGAGGAACTACATGCTTCCCAAAATCAAGTTAAAGGAATGAGATTTCAATCACAATCTCAAGCCAAAAGTTCATTACAAAAAGGAAAGAGAAAGGAAAGAAGGGATGTAGGCTACTACTTTGCTCCAAAAACCACTACAAGGGCTCAACCATTAATTAAAAGTGTATTGGCAAGTAAAAAAACTATCTATAATGCTAATTTAGCTATTGATAGATTCTTCTTTGATAATTGCATCCTAATGAATGCTTTAAATTCAATTTATTTTCAATCTATGATAAATGTCATTGCAACCATTGGTCTTGGTTATAAAGGACTAAGTTATTATGCTTTGAGAACTAAGATATTGTATGATTTAAAGAAAGAGGTTGAGTTATTCGTTAAGGCTTTTCGTAGTACTTGGAATGAAACTAGTTGTACCATCATGGCTGATGGTTAGCAAGATCAAAAGAATAAACAACTTATTAATTTTCTTGTGGATTGTCCAAGTGGAATTACTTTTGTTAAATTTATTGATGCTTTTGATGTTGTAAAGGATGCTTAAACACTTTGCAACTAGTTTATTGAGTTAGTTAAATTTACTAGAGCAAAAAATGTTGTTCACTTGGTCATTGATAATACAACAAATTATAAAGTTATAGGGAGACTGCTAAATGAGAAATATCCATCTATTTTTTGATCACCTTGTGCTACAAATTGTTTGAACTTAATTTTGGGAGATATTAAAAAAAATGGAACTTATGAGTAGTCTGGCAAAATGTGCATCACTAATTACAAAATTTATTTATAACCATGCATTCTTATTAGCTTGGTTGAAAGAGAGGAAGGACGGGCAAAAATCATACATCTTGGATCAACACACTTTGCAACAATATTTATTGCATTGAAAAGCATGCACGAACATAAGCATGATTTGCAAGCCTTGGTAACTAGTAAGACTTTTGTAAATTCTAGATACTCCAAATACTTAAAGGCAAAGGATGTAGAAGAAATCATTTTGGATGACAACTTTTAGAATGATTATGGTATAATTACCCAAATTGTGCAGCTACTTGTATGCATGTTAAGAATTATTGATGCGGATGAAAGGCCTTCTCTTGATTATGTGTATGAAGGCATGTATAGGGCAAGGAATGCAATCAAGAATATCGTTATGAACAAAAAGTCATTGTACAGGCCTTATACATGAATTATCAAGTAGAGATGGGATAGACAGTTTTGTTGAAAACTACATGTTGCAACATATTTGTTAAATCCAACTTTTTTTTATGACAAAGATAATTTTTCAATCAAGCCAAAGGTTTACCAAGGATTTCTCGATGTCTTGGATGCAAAAATGATTTCCAATCAAATTAAATTTCTTCAAGAAGTCTTACTTTATCATAATAGAAAGGAAAGCTTTAGCCATCCATTGGCTCTAGCAAGTTATAAAGAAATGCCACCAGGTAAGAAGTTTTAACTTTTAACTATAATTACTTTTATATTGGGCTTGTTGCTTATATTATATTGTCAATCTATTTTGATAGATGAATGGTGGAGGAATTTCAGATTCAATGCTCCTGCTATTCAGAAATTGGCTATTAGCCTCTTAAGCCAAACTGCATCATCTTCTAGTTGTGAGAGAAATTAGAGTGTGTTTGAGAGAATACATGCAAAGAAAAGGAATAAATTAGAGCATCAAAGGTTGAGTGATCTTGCATTTGTGCACTATAATATGCGTTTAAAGAATATGTATGTGTTTATGTTGCTTTAGCATATAGATTTATATATGTTCATTAAGTGATTGTTAATTTTGCACCTTCTTATTATTTTGTAGACTTTTGAACAAGAAAAAATGTTTGGATCCAATTGACTATGAGAGTATAGAAAAAATTGAGTTTTGGATCACAAAAGAGGATAATTATCTATTGCTTGATTGTGATGAATTGGAGAAGATGCTTTATGATAATAAGGCAATACCAAGAGTTGTTACTTCTCTTGAAGATGGTTAATACATTAACTTGGACTTTTTGATACTTTAGCTAAGTAAAATATGACTAATTTTTCTTACTTATTTTTCATGATTTTTGAATATGTTAATCAATAAAGAGTTACCATTCAAATTAGAGAGCACAATTTGGATTCATTTCCTCAAGAAGATGTTGGTGGTTATAGTGGTGAATATGAGCATTTGTTCACATATGGAGATACACACGTTTCATTGAATCAAGAGTCAAGATGCATCAATGTTCAAGAAGCCATGAATTCTGCTTGGTTGCTACAAGGATAGCTATTTGCCATATGAGTTCTGGTTTATTCTGTAATATGTAACTTGAATGATTTAAATGGTATTATTTTGTGACAAAAATGGCATTTAATTGTCACTTTGCAAGACTAACATGGTATTGTTTGTGTTTTATAACTTTGAATTTAATATCACATGAAATCTTGGTGTTTGATTGATTTTTAATGACTGTATTTGCTAATTTTTATTAATTTTGTAAGTTTTCTACTATTTCTTGTAAGTTAAGTCTCATTTTTTAAAGATGGGTATTTAATTTATTTATAAAATTTTATATAATATATTTTATTTTTTATTTATTATATCATCAGATACAATCATTGATTTTATATATTAAACCAACCGAATCATAAACTAAAGACTTTTTTAGTTCAATGTTCAATCCAATTTTTAAAACAATTACGACAGCTGGCCTCTACTTGCGGTTGTTGCCGAAGCTGCGATTGGTTTGTTTGGCTGAGGTTGCTTCCAAGTACTGCCACGTCGGAGGAGGAGGAAGACACCAACTGGTTTGGGTTAAGTTTGGGGTTTTGAGGAGGGGGGGGGGGGGGGGGAGGGGGGGGGGGGGTGGGGGTTTTTTTTTTTTTAAAAAAAAAAAAATTTTTCGCCCAACTGTTT
>JANHAO010002876.1:0-27456 GCA_026873985.1 Saraca asoca | reverse complement strand
TAAAATTATAACTCCCTCTCCTCTCCCTTCAATATAAATAGTTGTCTGAGTTAGAGATAACATAACAGAGAAAACATAATAGAAAGAAAGATCGTATCTTCACCATCAAAGATACAAGAAAAGAGAAAGGAAGAGAGGGGAAAATTCTCACAAGGGCAAGAAATCATGGATCCAGATATGATTTAATCCTTCATCAATTATGAATGTGAGAATTATAATATCTAAGATTCGATTATAGTTTGAAGTAGTTTTCTGTATGGTTTAAAATCTTGGAAAACTGTGAATTATGATAATTTAAAGTTTCCAACAGGCAAATTTAACTTTTGCAAAGAAACATGACAAGTTAGCCAAAACTTCATCATATGGATCTCGATTATTGCATGCTGCTATTCATAAGGATCTTAAGTTGAAATCTTCTAGGGGACTTTTTGATCATTTTTTTCTCTTCATTTTATTCTTCACCGATGTGGATCTTCATAAAATTTGTCCCATTTCTCTTCTTAATCCTATGAACCATCTTGGTTCACTTCATACCTTGATCCATCCAATGCATATAGTGTCAAAATATGGTCTAAATTTCTTTGCCCCCAATTTCTTTTTACAGGTTTTCCCTAAGAACAAACTTCAATGATCAAACTTCATTTGCTAAATACTCTCGCTTAATAACTTGATCTTGTTCAAGGATATCTATCAGTTATTCCAAACAAGAAGTTTCAATGACAAACTTTAAAGTTGTTTGAGTGTTCTCAAGTCAAGAGTATAAATATTGAAATGCATACTCATTTCAAGATGCATAACTTTTCATCTTGTCTTGCATATACGAACATGTTGTTAGAGTGGTGGTTGTCTCATACACATCTATATTTCAACATGAACATTGCTAACATACTTAACCATTACATTGTTGTGTAGACAGCGAAAGTGTCATCAAAGATTGCAGGTATGCGTTATGTTGAGATTTTTATCTTTAAAAATACTATAAGGTTGAATATGATTATGCAAGTATAAAATATATCATTCATGAGGCCAATGAATCTCTTGTCAAGAAAGAGTATATGATGCCTATTATAGTAAAAAAAAATGGTACAATGGCTACTAGACAAACCCACAAGTTAGTTCAAACATTGAAATTCTACCTTTTAAGCCAAAACGTATACCTTTACCTAATGCACCTTTTAACTTGGCAAATATAGTTTGACTCAACCCAAAACTCAATCTTGATGTCACTCTTGCTTATCGATATCTTCATCCTCTCAACATTAGACATTTGTCAATGGCCCAAATTGTGAAACCCTTAGGTAATTTTTTCAGCTTTGAAACTTACTTCAACTTTAATCATACTAACCTTGCTATATATTTTTCATTTCAATTGTAGCAATGCCCATCAAAATCCCTGGTATTACAAGGGAGAAAGATGTGGCTAAGAAATTGGCTGAAGAAGTTCAGAGGAAATATCACAAAGCAAATGTGATGTTTCTTAACGTGGATGACGAACCAATTGCTGCTTGAAAAAGGAAGTACCAGAGGAAAACTCAGCCAGCAACCAGTCAGTAAAAAAACCCTGAAAGAAAGTTGAGAAGGTCGTGAAGTTTTGCAAGAAGAAATTGTTTCTGACCCAGCCCGTGTCGAAGAACAAATATGCTTCTGCCTTCAAACGCATTCTACCGAGGTACCATCATCCACTTCAGCGAGGGCCACTCTAAGTCCAAAGGACATTGCCCAATCTCAGTTAAGTATTTGTAATTTCAATTTTTTTAATTACCTATTCATTTTACCATCTTTAAATTTGCTTATTTCAAGAGTTACCCATTCCTGATAAAAATGTTGAAGAACTAGCAACTATAGACTCGATTAAGAAAACAGATGACCAAGCATTAACTTCTCCTGACCCTGTCCCAACTGTAGCCGCTGAAGTTCCAGTTTCTGCTGATCCAACGGAACAAATTTCCACTATCATCCATCCTGCGCCAATTCCAACTGATAAAATTTCCACTTCTTCAAGTTCAACTGCAGAAAATGCCTTATCAAATTCTTATGTCACTTCGCCTCGACCCATCACCAACCAAGTTACTTGCACCAAAACAACAATTGACCAGGAAGCTACCGAAAAAGAAGAAGAAAATGAAAACGATCAATAGTTGTTCGAAAAAGATGATACAATTGCAGCTTTAACTTTGCTGGTTTCAGTCGAGGAGAATGATGACATTTCTACTTCAATTTCGACTGAGACAAAATCAGATGCTCCTATAGTGCCTACTTCTGGACCTTCAAAAGAGAGAGAAGCTAAAATTAGAAATGCGATTGAACTTCTGGACGCCTTCTCGACAACGACCTTGCTTCATTTTCATCAAACTTTGTCAAAAAAGAGTCTTTGGATAATGTCTTGAAAATTCTACAATAAGCAAATGAAAATGAAGTTGCAGTTGGGCTCAAGTCATTTGTACTTAACTTCAGTGAACAACTGCCTTCTTTACTTGAAAATTTAAACAAATCAACTTCCACTGAAATTTCATGTCAAACTTTAGCCAAGGAGAAAGAAGAATTAATCCATGTCTCAAAATTAGTTGTCGCTCAGAGACAGAAATTGGTCAAAAAACACAATATAGCAACCAAAGATGTGGAAGTCAACTCTCGAGTCGCGGCCTTAATTGAATAAAAAATCTTGGAGTTAAAGGCTGAACGGGAAAAACTTAAAAGCTGCTCGACCAACTCTTGAAGCCATCCGACATGCTACTTAATCAGAAAGATCCCAATTCACTCTAAAAGCCAATGATGTTTTACAGAAATACAAATAGACTTCAAGTCAACTGACTAAAGTGGAAGTCAAATACAAGGATGCCCTAGCCACCGAGGCTAAAACTTGCGACCAATGGAAGGAGCTAAAGAGCACTTTCTCTTCTAATTTTAAGCAAGTTTTAGATTCTTTTTTAACAATCTCAAAACAATTGATTATATGTTTTTATATGTATTTCATGAATGGTTGGCTTGTATTCCTTTAAATATTTTTCATTTATGATTTTCAACTTTCATTTCTTTTGTGTTTTATTTTATAACTGTTTCCGTTGCATGCATGTGTTCTCTTGAATAGCCCTTCCTAATATGAGATTCATTAACTAAATTTTCACATTTTCTACATTAGTACTATAACCTTCTAAATTAATTGTCCAACATGAAAACTTCTTTTTCAAACTCTTATTATAAGATTTAGTCAATTTTTCTTTATTTTGAATCAAATTTTCTAAGGCATTCCAACAAACTTCATCTAAGTTTTCCAACTCATCAAGCATCAATCCATGATAATCAACTTTAGACAACTATTGCTTTTGAATTTGTAATGATTGAACAGTTACCTCAACAGGAATAATAGCATCATGACCAAATACTAATTTGTAAGATGTTATTTTAGTTGATTCTTTTGGTGAACTTTTTTTACCCATAAAGCATTATCAAGCATTTTATGTCAATTTCTTGGATATTGTCCAACATGTTTATTACTTAAGCTAATTATCACTATATTGGCCGCTTCAACTTGTCCATTTGTTTGGGCATAATATGATGTTGAAATTAACATCTTTAATCCCCTTGTTTTGGCTTAGTCTTTGATTTTTTGACCTGTGAAAATGGTTCCACAATCTATAGTTATTGTTTTTAGTAAATTGAAATGACAAATAATTTTATGCTTAATGAAGTCTATTATGTCTAATTGACTTACATTTTTGAATACTACAACTTCAACCAATTTTGTGCAATAGTCAATTGCCACTAAAATAAAATGATGTCCTTGAATAAAAGATGGATATATCTTACTAATCAAATCCATTATACATCCTTTAAATAGCCAATGTTTTATTATGTATTTTAATTTAGTTGTTGGTATTTTTTGAATAGGCCATGTTTTTGGCAATTAGCATAATCGTTACAATCTCTAATCGTTTTTTGGTCAATAAAATCCACATTAAATAAATACCTATCTCATCTTAATTCCAGCTTGATGAGCACCACATAATCCTTCATGGACTTCAACCAAAGCAGAAATTGCTTCTTTTTCTCCCCCCTAACATTTTAGTGGTTGTCCTTTAAATCTTTTTTTTACAAAAGTCCATCAACTATAACAAACTTCAATGTTTTTACACAAATGTTTCAACTGACTAGGATTGAAGAGTCCATTAAATAATTTATTATATGGGAGATCTCTAATTTGTCAAAACAAGACTGGATTCATTACACATTATTTCAAGTGTATCGATTGTTTCAAGCCATGTATGGTGTTGAATCATTTTGCCAAACTTGTTTGTATTGATCTTATATCCATATGCAATTTGAGTCAATTCATTGGTTTTTGCATTCTCTATTCGTGGCATATATTTGATTACCACATCATCAAACTTTTGTAGAAGTTTAGCCATGATTGTCAAATATTTTATTAGCCTTATATTAATGCACTTATATTCATGTGAAATTTGTTTTATAACTAATTGTGAATCTCTATAGATCTCAACATTCTGTGCTCTTTATTCTAATAAAATTTCTAATTCGACTGTTAGTGCCTCATATTTGGCTTCATTAATAGAGCACTTTTTACTCAAAGTAAGTAGGAAAATTCAATTGGTTTTTTCTTAAGTGTGATAATTAGTATTCCAACACATGAAGCATTTGTGTGACATGATCCATTGAAATATAACTTTTAGGGTTTTAGTCTGACAAAGTTAGTCATTATTTCATGATGTTTAACAATGAAGTTGGCAATAGCTTGTCCCTTAACAACTTTTAATGGGCAATATGGTAAAGAAAATTCCATCAATCCTAAGGCCCATTTTCTGACTCGTCCATGTATAAATGGTTTTGACAGCATAAATTTCAAATGTCAACTTTTGTAATAACATCAACATTAGTCTACAATAAATAATAACACAATTTTGAATAATAGAAATACAAAGAAAAACATAAATTTTTCCATTGCTAAATATTTTTGTTCAACATCATTTGAAAAAAAAAGAGATAATAAATAGCTCTCTCTAAAACTAACTCATTTTCTTGGGCTAAGAAACTTCCTATTACATCATCTGAAGCCTAAACATACAATTTTAATGGCTTTCTAGGAATTGGTGAAGACATGATAGAAGGTGACATCAAATAGTGCTTTATATCTTTGAATGCCTCTTGGTGACATTCCTTCAAACAAAAATCTCCACTCACCTTAAGTTTCAAAAAAGGTGAAAATACTTTTTTCGGCCAGATAAATTGGAAATAATTTGATGAAGAAAATTCACCTTGTCGAGAAAGCATTGCAACTTTGTCTTGTTTGTTAATGCAATAGTCTTGATTGCTTTTGTTTTTTTTTTTTTTTTTGACCTCAATACTGTAATGGATTCATCTTCAAACTATTTCTTTGTGTTCGTTCAAAGGCTTGAATCAAATTCTCAATGTGTTCTTCATGAGATTAAGCTTTTACTACCACTTCATTAATGTATACTTCCATCATTTTGCCTATTAAATCATGAAATATTGTATTCATAGCACTTTGATAAGTTACTCCAACATTCTTCAAGATAAAAGGCATTACTACCCATTTGAAACTCCTAGACATTTAAATGTTTGTCTTCAACATATCATCTTCAACAATGTAGACATAATTATATCTAGCATTTCCATCCATGAAGCTTAACACAATGTGACATGAAGCCTAATCAATTAGCATATCAACTATTGACATTAGATATTCATCCTTCAATGTTACATCATTTAAATTTCTAAAGTCAATGCACACTTTCAATTTACCACTCTTTTTCATGATCGGGCTACATTTGTAATCCATTCAACATAGCTAATAGTCCAGATGAAATTGGCCTTCAATAGCCTTTCAATCTCTTCTTTTATTTTCAAAACAATTTTGGGACCAAACATCTATGGTCTTATTTATGTGGTTGAAACCCTTCTTTAATTAGTAATCTATGCCAAATATTGACTCAACCCTAGCATTTCATCTTAATTCTAAGCAAAGCAATCTTTGTACTCTTTTAACACTTTCATTATTCTTTGTTTTATATTTTCTGATAATAGTGCATTGGCATATGTTCATTTTTTATCTTCCTTGGTTTCTAAATTTACTTCCTACAATGAGTTCTATACTTCAATTTTCTTTGCATCTTCTTCTAAAAGAGATTCTGGGAAACCCAAAGGGTTATCATCATATATACAATCTAGGAATTTTTTAGCTTTTTTTTTTGCTCAACAATATGGGCCAACATCTGAGTCAAATGCTTTTCAAACTTACCCATTGATTTTTCCAGTTGAAACTAAGTCCCATAACCTTTGGGATTATAGAGAATCCTAAAGAATCCAAGATACAGATTTTAACTTGATTTGGATTGAAACTTCCTTCGACTTGCAAAGGTCTCACATTTGGATTGTATACTTTAAACTCTTCATTGCATTGCTACATATAAAATGCACTATCATGAGCCGAAATATACTCAATCTCACCTTTATCATTCCATCTAATTAGCCTTTGATGCATAGGGATTGCTCTAACAGCATGAATCCAATCTTGACCTAAAAATGAACTATAATTTGGTTTAGATGGAACCACAACAAATAAATTTTAGCTAGAAATTAACCCAAAAACTTTAGGTTGACTAATACTATACCTTCTAAAGCATACATTTATCCATTGAAATCAAATACAACTATATTACATGACATTAAGTCCTTTGGCATTTTGTCAATTTTGACAAATGTCAACTGTGGCATCAAATTAACCATAAACATGTGCCTTAATGTGTAGTGGTCAAAGATAATTTTTCATTTACTCACTCGGCCTCTCAAAGCCATCAAAGAGACTTTCATTAAATTTAACTACTTCAATATAATTGTCATCTCCATAGTAATTATTAGAACAGTCTTGTTCATTATGATGTAGTTATAAAACATGCCATGTCAATTTCAATTTTCTATCTTCAGGTACTTGCATAAATCTATTTTTTTTCTTCCTCCTTTGTTCCACTTGATTCTCCAAGTCCAAATGGAATTTAGTTGAAATAACAACTAAACTTCTACCTTTTTCTATAAACCACCTATCTTTGCATTTGATGCTTTTGGGTCTTTATATGAGGAAGTGGTGGTTGTTAATTTGGATTTAACTACTTGTTTTGCTCTTTCCAGAGTCTAGGCTTCCAAATTTGCTTTTGTTTCTCATAGGGCTCATTTTTTATCCAATGATTCACAAGTGCATCATTACATGGCACCCGAGTTTGGGTAAGAAAGCCTCTTTCATGCTTATTCAATTTAGTATAATAATCAAAGTCAATACATTTAAAAACTAACTTTTCTTTTTTGTCATTCTTTTCGACTTCTTTCATCATTTCTTTCTTTTTCTCAAATTTCTTTGGTTCTCTGGGGTTAATTCTATCTTTATTTCTTTTCTTGTACAGAAGCACTTTCACCTCTAGATAAGCTTTAAGAATGAAATGAGCATCTAAAGGATCATCATAATCATATATTCTAACCACATTGATTTCAATCATGTTAACATCATTGGAGCCAGTTGGTTTAGCATAATTCATCTCTTCTGTGAATGGATTAGTGATAACTAACATTTTCTTCCCTTTTTTAGAAAATTGAAGTTGTCCTTGTTTGATTACTTTTTCAATCATTTGCCTGAAGAGAACATAGTTATTAGTCAAATGGCCAAACATATTATTGTATTTGCAATATTTTCAATCTTTAATTTCCTCTTTTGTCAGTGTTCTAAGGCTATCAAATAACTTAATTTATTTATTTTTTAATAGCAAGTCAAAGATTTGGTTGGCTTTATTTATGTCAAAAGAATAATTCTTCTATTTATGTTGCCCATTTTATCTTTCATTCAACATTTTTTAGAAGTGGACAAACATATGACGGGCCTAGTTTTAATTCGACCACATGAATCTCATTCTCAATTTCTGGTTCTTTTTCTTTAACATAGGCAACTTTTGCTTTTCTCATAAGAAACCTTTTTCATTTTTCTTTCTTCCTCATGTTGGTGTTGTTCAATATGCCTCACTTTTTTAGCCAATTGTGACACATAGGCAATATGTTGAGTCACTAGTCTTTTCCTTATGAAAAAGTTGAAACCAACTACAACAATTTTTATAATCTCAAATTTGGCTAACTAAATAAAGTAATGGCTCTTTGCCAGTCAAAATTTGAATGAATAGTGATCAAAAGTTTTCATTAGGTTTTTCTTTACATTGAAGAGTTCAGCCAACCCAATTCTCATTTCACCTCTATAAAATTGATTATGAAAGATCCTTTCCAGCTATGCCTATGAATGGACAAGATTATAGTGCAATCTTGAATACTAAGAAAATGCAATTCTAGTTAAAAATAAAAAAGAATATCTCATTTTTAAATACTCATTGCCTATAAGTTCTCAACATTTGATTGTGAATCGAGCAATATGCATGATAATCGACTAGTTGTCTTCACCTAAAAAGGTGATAAATTTTTGCTCCTTGAAATCATGAGGTTCTAGTTGATTTATCTAGTCTTGGAAAGCACCTTTATAATTTAGATATGTATTTTATTCCTCTAATTGTTTGACCAAAAATTACAAGTTCAATTTTGGTATTTGATAATTTTGATTTAAAAGAATTTGAATGTTTTCATTATTTCAATTTCTCATATTTCAAATTTTGTTTGTTTCATCTCCTTCTCATTGCAGGATCCTAACTTGACCATATTGAGTTCGGTTTATTTCAGGCTTGTCATTTTTTATATTTTCAAATTCTATTTCTTCATCATGGTTATTTTCCTCATCATTATTGAAATATGACTCCATTCTTTCTAGTGTTTTAATTCATTCATTCTTGAATAATAGCATTATTTAATTTCTAGCATTGGGCATAAAATAGTCACAATCTATTACAACATCATATGAAACATATCATAGTTACTTTCATCCATCTACTACCAAAAAAATAGTAACATTTTTTGGAGTCAGTACCATTGGGACTCCTTGATAATTTTTAACCATTTGTGGATAAAATGGAGGCATTTGATTATTATTTTAAAAAGGTGTACCAAAAGGCATAGGCTCCCAAATCTACATATTTGTCCATTTTGTTTGTTCTCTCTTTGGATATTTCTATTAATCAAATTATTATTTATGTTCCTGTCAGAGTATCTAGCCTATTCCTCTTATTTTGATTTTGGTTCTTGTTGTTTATTTATGCATTATTTGGTAAGTTATTATTACCATTCTGATTGTTTTGAACATTAACAACCACATTTTTAGAAGATACCAAGTTTTCATTTTCTTGAGGCCTCTCTTCATTCTGGGGTCATTTTGAAAATTTATAGTAGAAATATTTTCACTAATGTTCAAGATAGTACCACTCCGTAAGATCATAAAAAGATCAAAATCAACCTTAATTGTGTGCCAATTTGTTTAAACCAAATTTCATAGACAAAAAGCTTTGACTTGAAGAGAAAGGGTCCTCATAGCAAACAGGTAGTAATCTGGTCTTATTTCAATCTTTGATGGAGTAAATAGCATGAACAAGAACTTAATGCAAGAAAGTAAAAATTGGAAAACTTCTCAAATTCACTTCAATCAAATGTAAATTATATGAATGTGTGATACATAGGAATTACAAGTAAGAAATTGTTTGAATTTAAGTCTTAGAATTATTAGTAAAGTGCTGGAACGGTAATAGATTGCTATACGGAGTGTGTAAGTTTGAATATTTAAAATGGCATAATAATACCCCTAACTTTTCTCTGTAATCCTACTTATAATGCTTGAAACAATTACTATAAGAAACTGCCTCACATAACAACCACCTTAATTTTTGGACATATTTTCGACATAAGATTTAAATTTAAAAATACTAAAATAACATCATGAAATTACATAGAATGCTTATGGGATTAACTACTTCAAGAAAACCACTAAGGGGTTGTGTCATTTTTTTTAAAATACTCAACATATCAAACATGCTCTATGTTCTTTATAATGCTATGTTATCCATTTCAATGCTCTGTTGACCCTTTTAGTTTGTAAGAATCTCCTCACTCCTATGCTTGTAACTTTATGCATCATTATTGCACATTTTGATGTAATTTACAATCATCCAGAGTGGAATCTTTATATATTTTGTTATTTTTAACTATATTACTTCTTCTAGAAATCCTAGAATATCTCATCTATTTACTGTGAAGGATTTATCTCGGATCAAAACCTTTCAACCCATAAAATTTAACTCTAAACAAATTGGCAGGTCCAGCGGGACACAGTTAAGATATTCTTAATATCTAATTTTGCATGATCCTTAGAAGTGGTACTAGTTTGTTAGGTAACTCTGAAAATATATCTACTATAAATTCACAAAATGGCATTCAAAATTAGGAGAGATATATTGAAAATGAAAATGCTAGTAACACTAAAAATGTGGTTATTAACAATTAGAATAATTAAGATAATACACAAAAAGTAACTAAAAATAGAATCAAAATAGAAGAAATTGATAGGAAACACCAAATAGAAATCAAAATAATAACAACAATGACAATTTGACTAATCGAAATGGACCATGGAATAATAGTGGACTAGTACTTGGGGGCCAATGCCTTACGATGTAATGTATTCCCCACAAATAGACCAAAATTATCAAGGAAATCCATCTAGATTAACTCCTTAAAATGTTGTTTTTTTACAATAGATGAATGAAAGTAATCATGATATGGTTTACATGATGTGCAATAGATTATGACTATTCTTTAACCAATGCTAGAAAAAAATGCCTTGAGTTAACAAAGAATGAATCAGACACTAGAAAGATTGGAAGTCCATTTAGGCAATGGTTAGAATAATGAAAATGGTCAAAATATTGACAACGATAATCATAATAATTATGATGATGAAATGGGGTATGAGAATATTGAAAATGTTGATGGTAAAATTTGGTAGGCCTAAATCTTAATCAACCAAAATAGTTCTTGTATGCTCAAACTGCAGTCCAGCTGTAGAAAAGCAGAAAAACAACTAAAGCAAGAAGAAATAGGAAAAACAAGATGAACACCAGAGATTTTAACGTGGTTTGTCTAAAATCCTTTTTTTAGATTCCTACGTCCATGGGTGATTTTATTTCTATGAAAAATTTAGTAGAGTTACAATATGTATTCTTTTTAAGGCCGCCTATTGTCTCTAATCCTCCCCCATTTATAAAGGTTAGGAGGTTACAAATGTAACTTACTAAGCTGTAAATCTATTACATTAAATAATAAATATATTTGATAAGTATAGTTTTTGCAAATCAGCTTCTACATATTGCTTTCTATGTGTGGGCCCTTGTAAGCCACCTTTTATAGGTTGGCCCCACAAGTTGGGTTTGTGAATGGAAGTATGCTTCGGGTTTAACCTTAGCGGGCTTCTAACTAGGGAGACATACTTCATCCTATGAGCTAGAACTCTCATCCTGGGGTTGTTGTTGACTTTTGATATCAAGCTTGTGTTTAGTGATCTCGAGCTCATGTGAGGCGACCCATTAGCCATGCAAGTTAGGGCTCATTTCTAGCGAGCCAAGGCTACTGCCTTGGACTTATGTTGCGTCCTTTACTCTAGGCTTGTGGTTGGTGATCTGGAGCTTATGCTCAGTGACCTCGTCCTTCAGGCGAGGTGGGCTTCCTCCATCTGGATTTGCTTGTTGGGCTTTTGCTAACCCATTTGCAAAGACCAAAAAATACTCACAACATTAGCCCCCCACCTCTTAGTGCTCTTCATAGATTGAGAGCTATAATCTATTGGCAAAAGCCTGGTCTACTAAATTGTCTTTTAAACTTCTCAATTTTGAGTTTCATCCTTCATATGTTTATGTGCTCATCAACTCTAAAAAGTGAAGTATTCAGTAGGACATTGATGATAGTATGAGTTCCTGCAAACAATGACTGAATAAATAGTTAAAACAAGTGTTAATTGGTCAATCGACCTTAATCAATATCGAATGTTGCATAAAGGCTACGAGTGATAAGTCGCATGCATGAGCAGGAGATTGCATGCATACAGTGCCGAAGAGTAGGTCATATGCATGCTTTTCAGATAATAGGTCACATCCATATGGTGCCAAGAAGTAGGTCACATGCATGTGGTGCTGAAGAGTAAGTCACATGCATGGTCTTCAGATAGTAGGTTGCATGCATGTGGTGCTGAGAAATAAGTCACATCCACATGCATGCAATGCCAAATTTATTCCATGCATGCAGTGCCAAAGAGTAGGTTGCATGCATGTGATGCTAAGAAGTAGGTTACATGCACGCGGTGCCAAGTTTGTTCTATACATGTTATGCCGAAGAGTAAGTCACATGCATGGTCTTCAAATAGTAGGTCGCATGCATGTGGTGCTGAGAAATAGGTCACATGCACGCAGTGCCCAATTTATTCCATGCATGCAATGCCAAAGAGTAGGTTGCATGCATGGTCTTCAAATAATAGGTCGCATACATGTGGTGTCGAGAAGTAAGTCACATGCATGCAATGCCAAGTTTGCTCCTTGTATATGATACCAAAAAGTAGGTCACATGCATGGTCTTTAGATAGTATTGAACCAATGAGGGTGAGAGCTTGTCATTGAACTAATATTTTGTTGAAGATTTGTTCATAGATTAACAAGCATACAGAGTTGAAATGCTCTTTTCAACTTCATTACAAGGTTAAAATATAGTTCTCATTGTGGGTGCCTGCTCTTGCTCTGGATCCCACTGGGGTCGTTGAGGTTGCTACTCCCCGGATCACACCATATAATCTATCAAGCAACCTCTTTTGATCAGGTCTTCAATTATGTCTCTGAGGGCTTGACAATTTGAAGTAGAGTGCTTAGCTACATTGTTATAGGCACAAAATTTTCTCATGTCTCTACGCTTGGGAGGAGTCCTTACAGGGTAAGGTTTCCCGAAGTTCTCCTTATCCTTTTCTGTAGCATATATCCTATCTTGAGTGTCAGACATGACACTATAGCTTTCATGGCAACCTTGGTGCCGAGGTCATTCATTCCTTGCCTTTTTCACAGGCTAGTAGTTAGAGTTGTCATTCCCATTCTTGATGCTCTTCTTGTTCTAGACAGAACCATTCACTTCGTCCTTCTATTCAAAGTTCTTTGTGCTAAAGGTTTCTTCCCACCTGATCTATTTGGTAGCTCATTCATAGAACTCACTCAGTTCACTTATCAGGGATTTGTATATGCTTTTATATAACTTCCCATCTTTACAAAGTCCCGCCAAGATCGTCATTAGGATACTTTCATCAAAAGGACTCTCTAGGTTGTTGACTTCATGTCTAAACTAGGTGATATAATCTTTCAACAACTCATTCTTCCACTGAAAGATCATTACAAGGTGACAACGTAGAGTGAGCTGTCTTCTTAATGCTTTGTACTGGTTGACAAATTTTTCTTGGCACTCTTCCCAACTGCTAATGCTACGAGCTGGAAGATTCTTGAATCATGTTCGTGGTCTATTTCCCAGTGTAGTTAGGAAGAAACAGTATTTAACCGAAGGATTCATTGTTTAAAAATCCATCTATACATTAAATGCATCCAGAAGATCACATAGATCACTGTCTCCATTATATTATGGAATGATGGGAACTTTGAACTTGTGGGGGAGAATTTTAGTCTTGATTTCTCTGATGAAGGTTGTCCCTCCTCCACAACGTTTTTGACTATTTTGAGTTTAGAGGTGTTACTCTAACCGCTTCACCTTTTGAAACAACTCTTCATTCATTGGGTCCTGTGTCTTGGATAGTCAACTGAAAGATTGCTGGCTCCTTTTATTTTCATGATAACGAGAATAGCGACTTGAGATGTGATCATGATTGGTCCTGTTCAAGCTCTCAACTTGGTGCAAGCTCTCACCTCACTAGTTATTATAATCCTCACGCGATTGGCGAACTCCTGACTTGGTTTATGGACTAGAAGAGAAAGTTGAGCCAGTGTGTTGACATACTTGTTTGGGAATTTCTTACTACAACTGTTAAAGCTCTCCTTTGGGTGTAACTACCCTAACTTAGTCTGGCATGCCTCAAGCTTATGCCTGTGCTAGTGTCTTGGACACATTGGCCAATTCTCTCATCATTTTTTCTAGTGTTTTATGGCGCTGATGCCACATTTGCACTTTATCAACCCCAATGACAATAGTAGTAGGTTGACGAGAGCCAGCTAGGGGCAAGCTAGCGGCAACACCTGTAACAGGAGTAGTGGAAGTGTCTATCATAGATAAGTGACCTTCTAGCTGATCAACCAGAGCATTTGAAGTTTTAGTGGTTCTTCCTTTGGCCATTGTAGCTAAATAGGAAGACAACCAAAATATAGATGAGGCCCTTCCTCTAGCACCAAAAATGTTGATAGTGAAATTTGATAGGCCTAAATCTCAATCAATCAGAATAGTTCTTGTATCCTCAAACTGCAGTCTGGTTGTAGAAAAGTAGGAAAACAACTAAAGCAAGAAGAAAGAGAAAAAAAAACAAGATGAACACCAGAGATTTTAACATGGTTTAGCTAAAATCCTTTTTTGGATTCCTACATCCATAGGTGATTTTATTTCTATAGCAAATTGGTAGAGTTATAATATGTATTCTTTTTTCGGCCTCCTATTATATCTATTCCTCCTCCTTTTGTAAAGGCTGGGAGGTTACAAATATAATTCACTAAGCTGTAAGTCTGTTACATTAAATAATAAATGTATTTGACAAGTATGATGTCTGCAAATCGACTTCTATAGACTGCTTTCTGTGTATGGGCCTTTGTAAGCTACCTTTTGTAGGTTGGCCCCATGAGTTGGATCTGTGAATGGAGGTATGCTTCAAGTTTAACCTCAGTGGACTTCTAGCTAGGGAGATATACTTTGTCCCGCGAGCTAGGGCTATCATCCAGGGTTGTTACTGACCTTTGATATCGAACTCGTGTTGAGCGATCTCAAGCTTGCATAAGGTGGCCCGTTGGCCAAGCAAGTTGGGGCTCATTTCTAGCGAGTCGGGGCTATTGCCTTGGACTCACTCTATGTCCTTTGCTCTAAGCTCATGGCTGGTGATCTGGAGCTTATGCCCAGTGACCTTGTCCTCCAGGTGAGCTAGGCTTCCTCCATCTAGATTTACTTATTAGGCTTTTGCCAGCCCATTTGTAAAGATCAGAAAATACCCACAATAGAAAATCAATAACCTAAAATGGAATAACCATAATATGATTAATTTAAAATACTTCAACATGGGGAAAAAATTCAGAATGATAACCAAATTAATGATAACATGCAAATCTCTGTGAACCCAAATCAAAATTTTCAACAAAGATAGGAACAAAACATCCAATTCCTAGCCAAAAAATTGCTAAACTAATTGAAAGGGTATAGAACTTAATCTAATCAGAAGGGTGCATTTCCAGAATGAATAAGTCAAATAGAACCCCTAAAGGTTTTAAATTGTCAAAATTTACAATAATTTCTGGTGAAGACAATCAATCAACAATTGAATATATCACTAGATTTACTGCAAACTATCAAGAGTTGGTACGAAATGAATATTTAAAAGAGAATTTTTTTTTCCTTTATCCCTAACCAAAACTTCTTTTGCTTGTATTTAGGTTTATCGTTAAATTTTGTGCATTCTTAGGCACAGTTAGAAAAATTGTTTCATGACCAATTTTGTAAGGGTAAAATGAGGATTAGTCTAACTGATTTATTGAACAAAAAAAAATCACTAATGAAAAGTGCTGATGATTACTTATACAGGTCTCAACAAATAAGAAGCCGTTGTTTTACTTAGATAGCAAAATTTAAGATGGTGGAAATTGATATAATAGGTTTCAAATTTGTAATTAGAAAAAATTTTGTTAATCAACATATAGCAAATATGTCTCAATTGGTTGAGAAAGTCAAGAAAATTGAATAATTGCATAAAGAAAAAGATAAGAAAATAAAGAAATGAAGGATGAGAATAAAATACATTTGGCTTAACTAAAACTTGGCCCTCCATATGTTTGCCCCTTATTAAAGAATGCTAAAATTAAAGATAGAAAGACAACATAAACAAGAAAAATTATTCTTTCAACATAAATAAGGCAAATCAATTTTTCAACGTCCTATCAAGAGATAAATAGATAAAATTGTCCGATGGCCATATGATTTTGACTAAAGAAAAAGTCAATGATAAAAAATACTTCAAGTATCATAACATGTTCAGCCATATTATTAACCATTCTATGTGTTTTAGGGACATAATTGAGAAAGCTATCAAGCAAGGACATCTGCGATTTGCCGATAAAGGGAAAGAAATGATAATTAACAAAGATCCTTTATTAACAAGTACAAATTATATCAAACCTTCAAAGTCGAATGGCATGTACATGGCAAAGGTAAATATGATAACCATCTCAAATATATTGATCCTCTAGATACACCTTTCATACTTGAAGCTTATCTAGAGGAAAGCGAATCAAATTCAAAATTCTTCAAAAAGATCAATGTTGAAGACAAAATAGTCAAAATGTGTCCTAGATGTGAAAAATATTACGATGAGGTAAGAGTCTTACTTGCCAAATTTAAGGGAATGTGACAGAATAGACCCTAAGGAAAAAGAAAAATCCAAAAAGATTGCTTTGACAATATGGAGGGGCATAATTGTCAAAAAGGAAGATAAAAACAAAGAGAAAATGAGAGAAATCGAAAGAAAAGATGATGCAAAACAAAAGTTGATCTTTAAAAGAATCAACTTTGACTATCAAAATCAGTTGAACAAAAGAGAGAGAAATTATTTTGACTAAACTTGAGTACCTCAAGGAGACATGCCGAATAAAAAATAGGTAACTAATAAACCACAATCAAATAAGAAAAAAATGTAAAAGCCCAGGATTTTAAAAGGGCAAAATAAATGGTACAACCCAAATTATCAACCTCTACCTCTAATATGGACTTAAAAGCATTGAATGTAAAGACAAACCACTTTTAGATGGGCTAATATTTTGATCAGATTCCATCAAGCCTTGGAGAGTCAAGTGGCATTAAGAAAGGGGAGGAGAAGATAGACTAGGCAAAATATTTGAAAACTAAATATCAAAAAATGGAAATTGAAATGGTATGTATTTTGCCAATTGATTTTTCTATAAGTTTTGAATAAGATTTGACTAATGATTTCTACAATAAAAATGGCTATAATGAAATGGTCATTTTATATGAAAGTGCCTATACTTTCTTTGAAAGACCAACAGAGCAAATAAAAAGTCATTTGTAACCTTAACATATAAAAAGCTCATGTCAATGGTAGACCAATTAATCATATTTTGTTCAATGATGGTGTTTCTATGAATTTAATGCCAAGGTCAACTTTGGTCAAGCTCAAAAAATCTATCAAAGATTTGGCACCGTCAAACATTGCGTTGTCAAATTTTAATGGGAGGATGTTGGCATCAAAAAGAGTAGTGCTAGTTGATTTAAAGGTAGGATCTATATCATGACAAACTCTTTTTATAATGGTCCCATCCAAGTCAAGCCATAACTTGCTATTAGAATGAGATTGGATTTACACAGCTGGTGTTATACCTTCAATTATTCATCAAAGGCTAGTAATGTGGACTGATGATGGTCAATTAAAATGTGTCTTAGTTGATGACAGTCCTTATTATGTTTAACAATGGAATGTTGAGTTTGAAATCTATAGTCCCTACATTAATCGCTTAACAGTCGAAGACAACTTCAATCCAGAAGGAGTTAACATTTGCATTTTGAATTCATCTAGATTCTTTGTAATCTCAAAGGCTGTGAGCTTAGGTTTGGCTTGTAAAAACATTAAATAATATGCAAAATCATTTAGCTCAACCATCAACCTACATGGTCCAGTGAAAGGAAATAATGATCCTCCCAAATTGTATTTATGATGACAATCCACTTGGATATCTTGATTCACCATTGAGAAATAAAGAAAAGAAAATTGAGGTCCAAAATCCTTTAGAAGAAGTGAATTTGGGAATTGGAGATGAAAAAAAGGCTGATTTACATTAGTGAACTTTTACCTAAAGTTAAAAATTTGAGAATAATTCAAGTACTAAAGGAATACATAGATTATTTTGCATGGAACTATAAGGAAATGTTAGGTTTAAGCTAAGATCTAGTCAAACATAGATTATCAATTAAGGAAGGATTTTGACCATGTAAATAGGTCCCAAGCGTTTTGCTCCTGATATTGTTCATAAAATTAAAGAAGAGATCAAAATGAAAGTCAATTTCATCTAGACTACAAGAAATTTGAATGACACAACACCGAAAGATGAATACCTTATGCCAATAGCTAACATACTAATTGATTTTGCTTCAGGGAAAATTGTAGTCTGTTTCATGGATGGAAATGTTAGATATAATCAAGTTTATATTGTAGAGGATGATACATTGAAAGACAGCTTTTAGATGTCCTGGAGCAATAGGAACCTTTGAATGGTAGTGATGCCTTTCAGTTTGAATAATACAAGAGCAACTTATCAAAGGACTATGAATATAATCTTTCATGACTTAATTGATAAAACAATGGAAGTTTACATTGATGATGTAGTAGTCAAAGTTGAATCTCAAGTAAAGCTCATAAAAAATTTAATCCAAGCCTTTGAACATTTGCATCAAAACAATCTAAAGATGAACCCTTTGAAATGTGCATTTGGTGTTTATGCAAATAACTTATTAGGATTCGTGGTTCACCAAAAAGGTATTGAAGTTGACAAAAACAAGGCCAAAACAATTCTAGAAATTGCTACTTTAACCAATAAGAAAGGATTGCAAAACTTCCTTCACAAGGTGAACTTCCTTCGATCCTTTATTTCCAATTTATTTGGTCGAACAAGAATATTTTCACCATTGTTGAAGTTGAAGGTAGAAGTTGAATTTCATTTGAAAGAGCGTCATCAACAAGCATTTGAAAACATCAACTAATATTTAATGTCATCTCCAGTAATATCATCTCAAATATCAGGAAAGTCAATTAAACTTTATGTTTCAACTTTTAATTATGTAATTGAGTGTTTTTTAGCCAAAGACAATGGAATAGGTTTAGAAAGGGCTATCTTTTACTTTCTAGGGTTTTAAATTCTGTAGAACAAAGATATTTGGCAAAGGAAAAGTTATATTTGTCTTTGTATTGTGTAAAGTTACACTATTATTTGTTAAAGTGCATGTTATTGCAAAAGCCAACATTCTAAAATACATGTTGTCAAAATCATTCATCCATAGATGAGTTGGAAAATGGGCATTGAGTATAACAGAATTTTCCTTACAATATTGCCCATCAATGGTCTTCAAAGACAAGCAATTGTCAACTTAATAGTCATGCATCATGAGAAGACAACTAGCTATGCTAATATAAAACCTTTGAAGTTATATTTCAATGGTTCTTGTTATAAAAATGATTGAAGTGTGCAAGTTTTAATCATTACACTAAATGAGAAGCCAATCGAATGCCTATTCACTTTAGGAAAAAAAAAATGCTCCAATAATGATGTTGAATGTGAAGCACTAATAATTAGTCTAGAGAATTTATTAAATCAGAGAGCAAGATATGTTAAAGTTTATAGTGATTCCCAATTAGTTATAAAACAAATTTCTCAAAGGTATAAATGTTTACATATGAAATTAATGAAGTATTTGGCAATCACATTTATATTTTTGAAAAGGTTTGAGGATGTAATTATAAAACATGTACCAAGGTGGAAAAATGAAAAAGCCAACAAATTGACTCAATTTGCCTCTGGGTACAAGATTAATTAAAATAAATTTTCCAAATTAATTTAGCAATATGTTTTCTTAGAAACTATTGAAACTCAAGAAGTGTCTTGTAATGAAGCTAGCATTGGGCCATCAGATTGGAGAACTTCACTGGTAAATTACTTGATGAATCCTTCATTACTAGTTTATCAAAATATTAGAGTAAAGGTCATCAAATTCGTATTAGTATATGGGTTTCTTTACAAGAAAGGTCTTGAAAGGCAATTATTGACATGCTTGGGTAATGAAGAAGCATTAATAGCATTGACCAAAGTGCATGAAGAAATTTGTGGTGCACACCAAACTGGAGTCAAAATGAAGTGAATTCTTATTCAACGAGGTTTTTATTGGCCTAAAATGATTAAAGATTGCATTGATTATGCCAAGGTATGTGAAAAATGTTAAAAACATGGGCCAATTCAAAGAATGCCAATAGTTGAACTTAATTATATAATAAAATTATAACCATTTAAAGGTTTGGTAATGGATTTAATTAGAAAAATATACCCACCATCCTCTCGAGAACATTATTTTTTTTTAGTGGTTATAGATTATTTTACGAAGTGGGTTAAAGCCATTGTGTTCAAAGAAGTAAACAATTTGATGTAATTGATTTTCTTGAATGTTATATTGTTTGTTGATTTGGTTTACTAGAAACGATTACTACACACTATGGAATAGTGTTCATAAATCGACAAAATAAAGAGCATGTCAAATTGAGGGGAATTAAAATGTTAACGACACCTCCATTATATGTAGGCCAATAGTCAAGTGGACACCAACAACAAGGAGATTATAAATGTGATTAAAAAGTATATTAGTCAGTATCCAAAAAATTAGCATAAGATGCTTAATAATGCCTTGTGAGCTATAAGAAATACTTCTAAAGATTTAATTTGGGTGACACCATATAAGCTAGTGTTTGGTCATGATGTTGTTGTTCCAATCGAAGTGATAGCTCAATCTTTAAAGGTTTAAAGGCAAAATCAACTATTTAGGGTTGATTATGATAGTTTACTACTTAGCGAATCAGAAAACCTGGATGAAAGTAGGTAGCAAGTTTAGATTATTTGATCCACAACAAAGAAAAATTAGCCAAGTCTTATAACAAATGTTTTAAAAATGAAAAAAATTTGATGTTGGCCAGTTAGTTTAGAAATTCATACTATCGATGTAGAAAACATCAAAATACAATAAATGGATCCCACAATGGGAAGGGCCATTTAAGGTTATGCATATATTTGACAGAACTATCTATAAAATAAAGCATGCAAATGAAAATATTATCAAAATTATAAATGGTAAATATTTGAAAATATATAAACCAAGCATCCATGAAGTGCACATCAAGAATCCAGAATAAAAGTTACAACACTAATTAAGAAGAGTCAGAAATTCTCTTAAAATTAGAGTCAAAGGTAAACTTAAGTTCCCTTCATTGCTGAGTCACCACCATCTTCTACAATTGTGCTATCTCATAAGCAACACCAGCTTCATGCACTTGTGTTGTAGTTGTCTTAAGATTGGTCAAGACATCTCTAACTTTCTGGTAAATTGGGTTCTATCTTTATTGGTTGATTTTACCATAACTTCTAAGTTCAACCGATTTGCTCTAAATCAATGAAGTTTCTCTTGCAATTTTTTAATTTTTTACTCAACTACAATAATCTCCTTTAAATTGTTCTTAGCTAACTCCAGGGTTGCAATATGTTTTTCAATTTAAATTTTATAGTCTCTACAGCATTTTTGGAGAATTTAACTAATTCTTCTTTCTTTGTCAACAACTTTTAGAGTTTACATTCAACAATAGCGTAGGCATTGACCTTACTCAAAAGGGATGACAATTGCTCTTGAAAATTAAGAACAAAAGACTTTAAATCGATGGTGACTTTGATTTTAGAGGTGCCGTGCAAATCTCAAGTGAAGATTGGAAAGCATTATGTTGATGGTCAACTGAGATAACAACTTCCAAATCATTTTGCAAAATGGTGTTGAAAGTCTAGATAACTTGTTTATTTTATTTTGTCTATCATTCTTTGCTTTAAGGGTAAGGGCATGTTCAATTTAGGTCATCATTAATCACTTAACCAAATCAGATGACCTATTCAAATATTCAATATGCACAATTGTATCTTGATCAAATAATTCCTTTGCATGGTGTGCCTTTTGACAATTATCTCGGATCGTGATACCCAGTTTACTTCTCACTTCTAGCAATCGTTTCAACAATCATTGGGTACTCAATTACGATTTAGCATGGATTTTCATCCATAAACAGATGGTTAAATAGAATGAACAATATAGACTCTAGAGGATATTTGCAAGCATGTGTGATAGAATTTGAAGGGAGTTGGGAAAAATATTTACCGCTTGTCAAATTTGCTTACAACAATAGTTATCAAGCTAGTATTCAAATGGCACCATTTGAAACATTGTATAGATAGAAATGTAGATCTCCAACAAGCTAGTTTGAGCCTGGGGAATCAAAGTTGTTGGGACCGGATCTTGTGGCAAATGCAATCAAAAAATTACAATTAATTCATGATAAAATGAAGACAGCTCAAAATTGACAAAAGGCATATTTGAATAATAGGAGAAGAGATCTAGAATTCGAGGTCAATAATCAAGTATTCCTCAAGGTAACCCTTATGAAAGGAATTATGTGATTTGGCAAAAGGGGAAATTAGCACCATGGTATGTGGGATCATTTAAAATTATCAAGCACGTGAGAGTCATAGCGGACCAATTGGAATTACCGACTAAAATGCAAGGAATCTATCTCATATTTCATGTCTCAATGTTGAAAAAATATGTTCCAGATAAGTCAAACGTTATTAAAGAAGACTCAAGTCTTTCTGACCTTTACTTATTATTTTTACAATATCTCAAAAATTATTTATGATATGAGTATGAAAGCAATTTCATTTGAAAATAGACTTGATATCTTTCAAACGATAAGTTATTTGCATAAAAAAGGTTTGAAAGGAAGAAGTTATGACCTTTTAAAGTTGAGTTTGTAATCTTGTCTTCATGAATTGATTCTAGAATCAATTCCTAGGTTTAAAATTCAAGCAATTTGATTAGTGAATTGATTTGTGCCCCTTTGAATTTTGCCCGAGAGCATTTCAAATTGAGTGACTTGACTCATGAATCGATTTGTCTACTGTAGTTTGAATTATAACAACTAATTTTAATCTAAAAGTATCCTAAATGGTTATAAGACATCATGGGCTTCTTATATACGCTAAAAATCATCAAATACAACAAATAGAAAGCCTAAGCTTCATCATTTATCATCTATTATTCTTTCTTTCATCAAAATCAAGATTTGAGCTCTTAATTATGAAATTGTTCTATTTTAAGTACTTCATTTGTTTTATCTACTCTTTGAAAGAATTTTTGTGAGTTGTTCATCATTAAAATCTTCTTGTGAGTGGCATAGGGTGGGAAATCCCTTTGGATTTGTAAAAAGGGTGAGGGATCCCTTTGGAAAACACTTGAAGAATGAGATATCCCTTAGAAATTCTTTTAGAGGATGAGGTATTCCTTGTAAAGAGTGATTTACTTAAGAAGGAGCAAAGAGATTGTAAGGCTTCTTTAAGTACCAATTGAAAATTAAAGGGATAGTGGAGAAGCCCAAACTTGTAAAGCTTGAAGAGATGTATACCTTAGAACGGATATCTAAGGGGAAACCACTATAAATCTTGAGTTTAGTTCCTCTTGTTCTTGTCTCATTATATTCTAGCAACTTATATTATGTTAATTATTTTGTTCTTATTGATATTGATTAATTAGGGTTGTGATCTTTAAATTGCTTGAGAAATATTGTTGAAATTGTTGATCTATTGGTTTCATGATATTAAACATTTGAAAAATAAACACACTCTACTTTTGTTTATGAAAATTGTTAATTATATTGTGCTCTAATGTTTATCTCACTATTTGGACACTTAAATTGTTGAAAGATTTATATCCATGTATGTATGTGTTTCTTGATGATTTACCTATGTATAGTTGAATGAGTTGATTTGTACAAATATTTTGATTTGTTATAACTTAAATGCAAACATTTTCATAAAGCTATCTTGGATTATTGAATTAAAATCATTCCATGATTTTCCAAAATAAAAAATATTTTAAATAAAATTTTAAAAATTGTGAAAATTTTGAAAACATCCAATTCACCCCCTATTTAGTATAGAATGCCTTGTCCTACGCCAGTTTGTGATCAAATTTTGTTTACTCCTTCCATGGTTTTAGTTTGTGGTCAAATTTTGTTTCCTCCGTGGTGAGGTATTTAATAATGTTTCCTCTGTAGTAAGGTTTATGAATGTCTTTTAAGATGTTTGTTGCTGTTTGGGTGTCTAATATTGGTATGAGTGTAGTCGAGAAATGCGTCTTTGGTTATTTGTATGAAATCCTTTGTGTTTCTCTATTGAACTCTTTGCCCTTAATGATGTACAGATAAAAAGTTTGGTATTTTGTTAACAAGGCGCAAAATAAATTCAGAAGTTCTGTGAATGGTTTTGCCACTCAAATCAATTTTGTTTCTAAAATCACATTACATTAAAAAGTTACGTGTAACAGCTTATGTATTTTACCCAATATAAGATAGATTCATCCATAATCAATTCTTGCAAAGTCAATTATCTCTAAATTTAATTCTTACACCACTCTACTAGACAAGCTCTACCTGTGCAAGAATATCTATTCTTTTTTGGCCAAATGCGATTTCATAGAAATCAGAAAAAGCAAGGATACACACTCCTACAGAGTTAATGCAGAAGCTGACTATAATACACACATGAACCGTTTTATTTTGATGGCAATCAAATCCAGCTAGAAGAATGCTTATTTACTTGAAGAATTCCATTACCCAGAGATTACAGACAAAGCATTCATATCTTATGCCACTAAAGCCAGCTCCTATTGCCAATTCTAGGAATTCTTCTTCAGTTCGCTCTTTCCCACCTGGGTTTATTGTCATCATCAGGACATCATATTGGGAGATGCCTTTTGTAGCAGTGGTAGTTTCTGGTAAAATGGGAAGAATAGCATCCACAACAATCACCTTTCCATCATCTGCAATTGCATTGTAGCAATTCTTCAACAGCTTCAAGCAGTGCTCATCATTCCAATCATGAAGTACCCACTATAATCCAAAAAAGGCATTTTATGATGGAAAATGAGAAGTGGGGTTAACTTTGTACACTAAGTCTACTCATGTGTACATTGAACATGTGAGATTAGTAAGTGGAAACAATCCAAATCAAATTCTAATAAGTACGTAGTGAATGATAATTTTGTAAGAGAAAATGAGTGATAAAAAACTTTTTCATATTTTGAGTCTATTCAATTTATGGTAGATTGGCAAAAAAAGATAAGCTCTCTTATCCAATATATAATAATAGATGTAAATAAAAAAACAAAAATTTAGCTAGATTAAACATGGAAAAGCCTCTAAGTGATGCTACACTCAATTATCTCTCCTTGTATTGTCAGTCACTGTACACTCGACAAAAATCAATTTTAACTTACCCTGCTTATTTATTAGTTTCACTTCTACCAACTCAGCAATTGGCAAAACATGGTAAAATACATTAACATTACAGCAACCTCTAATATGTCCTTACCTTCATAAAAATGGCATCTGCCTTCGGTACACTTTCAAACATATCTCCCCCCACATGCTTCACACCTACGATGCAAATAATTTAGAAATTTGAACAATATTATATATATATATATATAGTAGATAATCAGTGCAGATTCTTTTTTCCCAATTTTTTTCAATGTTTTGCAGATCAAGTAAACATCTAAATTTAAAAGATGTAGATCATACCTGAGTATGGAGGGGCATGTTCTATGACATGGGGCAAGTCAAAATTGATGCCCTGAATGTGAGGATACTTAGAAGTGATCAAGTTAAGAGTTATTCCAAGACCACCACCAACATCAACCAACGTATTTATATGCTCAAAGCCATTGTAGGATTCCAGAATCTTCTTTATAACTAAGGTAGTGTGGTTGATCATTGCTTTGTTAAAAATCTGATTGAACCTTGAATCCAAGCCCTGATAATTGAAGGCGTGTGTGCCATGAGCTCTATTGAATGGAATACCCCCTTCTCGGATTGCATCTTTCAGTTCGAACCTTGGATATTGAAGGCACAATTATTTGGTGTTTCTAAATCAAGAATTAAAAATAGACAATTATATGGTGTTTGTAAAATTAGAAGTCACTGCTTTGACTGCTTGACATCTTCTGCTAATTGATTTTAGTAATCAACACAGAAAATTTTCCAACCTTTTCAATTCAGCAAGGTCAAAACATTTTGGAAAGAGAACAATGATGGTCTCACGCTCTTGTTCATAGACAGTCAGTATGCATAACTGATGAGATATTAACTAAACATGAGCAGCAGAGCAAGAAACCATCATTACTCTTGAAAAATGGAGAAATACATAACAACTATAACTTGTATTGATTTTGCTTGCAGCAAATAAATAAAAGATTACATTACATAATTTACAACACATTTCTACCTTTTATTTAAAAGAGAACTTTTTATCAAAAACTTTTCAACACCTTCATAGCCAGGGGCTAAGGCGGGGCCCAGCACCTGCCCTGTCCCAAAAATCTCCTGTTTTCATATTTATATATAATAATTTGAGATTGTATATGTTCTACAAAGTTTTGATACTTAATCCCTTGAGTTAAAAATTCCTGACTCTACTATTGTTGGTAGCCAATCATAACCATTGTGCGTGGCCTTTTATAAGGCTGTGCAATGGCTTGGGCAGCAGCTATGTTCTGTTCAATGCTATAATATTTTTCTCTCCAACTATCGTAATCCAAGAAGCAAATAAATTTTTTAATAAATAATTGTACGATAGCATAGAACAAGAAGTTTGGTAACTGGACCACTATTTAAGAAAAGAAAGTTTCTTCTCGCACTCCTAGCAAATCAAATGCTAACAATCTAGGAGAACAAGATTAAAAAAAAAAAAACTCACCAACTGTGGAGAAAGACCTTATCTTGATGCAGAGCTAACAAAGGCCCCAACGAAACACCATCATCATTCTCTGCAAAATATTTAGCCACAGGCGCCAAACTGTACAATCGCCGAAAACTCCCAATCTTTTGTTCATCGGCAACCACCGAGCAGCGAACTATGGAGTGGCAGGCTAGAACCCTCAGGACGCGATCAAGCAGAGCGGGTGCGTCTGGATTCGCGCAAGAAAGCTTGGCTGCGATTTCATTTGCAGAGAGCTTGGCATTCGGACCGGATTTGGCTATGACGTCAAAAACGCCGAGATCGGTGGCTGATTGCAAGGCCATCGACAGAACTGTGGAAGTTACGAGCTGTAAGGCGTAAGAGAAGCCTTCTTCTTCTTCGATTTCTTCTTCTGGTTTTTTCTGATAGATCTCGCTACCTCTGTTTGCCATTGTTTGGAATTGGAAATTGATCGAACACTGAACTGAAATTTACTTGGGAAAATTTAGCACTATGGGAATCTCGTGGACTCTGACAGGGTTTTGCCTCTTCTTTTTTTTTTTTGGGGTTCGTGAGGAATCTTTATTCGGCGTCTGTATGTTGGATCCAGATCCCATGCAGTCCAAAATGCATGCAGTTGGTGCAGTTGAGCACATGGGAGCCATTAGATTTATCCAAGAAATCTGAATATGCC
>JANHAO010002875.1:0-27635 GCA_026873985.1 Saraca asoca | reverse complement strand
TCCATTGTTCCTGAATCAAAATTCTTGAAAAATGAGTTTAACATACTGAAACATATAGTTAGTTCAAAATTTCTTTTTCAACATTTAAAACTAGTAATATTAGTATAGCTTAGGCTAACAATCTTTTAATTCATCTCTTCTTTCTTTCTTATTTTCTTTCTTTGTTTCTTTATTATTCTTAAATATTATGCTTTCTTTTACATTAATGAATCTTGCTTTTCTTTTTATTATGTCTGAGTAAATTTTTATTCTAGGATTGGGAATAGCCTAATTATGATTCTTTAATGTTATTGATGAATTCCCTATTGTGATTTCTGATTTATTTTGGTTCAGCTATTATGCCTGCAATGTTTTGATAAAGTATTTGGCCAATGTTTTATTATGTCTTAGGTAGATAATTGAAGTATCGAAAGGAGAAGGTTATCGCCAGAAAACTAATAGTTGGATAAAGAGATCTTAATCACAAAAGTAGATTAAATTTCTTTAGGAATCTTCATTGGTTTGCATAGATCTTAAATGGCTAATTTAATCTAATTCCATAAAAGTAGGTAATTAGGTTGACTTAGGTACTATTATTAGACCTTGAAAGAGGCTATTAATTAATTTAGGCAAAATCATCCCCAAATAAATTAAGTAATCATAATAGGAAAAAACTCAATTAATTATTAAAGAACATAGTTGTGGTGAAGCCTCAATCCTAGGCTTTTCATTATTATACTTTGGTTATAATTTACCTACTGCTTTTACATTAGATCTTTCTCTTCTTTCACTATTTTTATTTACTTTAGGCATCTTAAATTGCAAACATCTGGTAGTTGGAAATGAGATCTTTGTGGGATTCGACCCGTATTCGCTATTACTAGCTACAGTCACGCCTGCACTTGCGGAGTAAAACAAATAATTATACATCAGTTTGATGGTTGTTTTTGCAAAAATGTAAACAATAGCAAGTTTCTGCAAAAATATAGCTAGCTAGCAACATGCTTTTGTATGAAATGTAGCTACCATTAGGTTTCTTTGAGGCAAAAGATGTTAGTTTTTTTTTAATTAAAATTGATGTCTTTTTGCCCACTAAAAATATCGGTTTTAATAAAAATCAATGTCTTTAGTGGTCTCTAGAAAAGATGTTAATTTTTTTTATTACATTTGATGCCTTTAGTGGTGTAGAAAAGATGTCAGTTTGTGATAAAAATTGATGTTTTAGTGAAAGAAAAGTTGTCAATTATTCATAAGAAAATGACATGTAAATTTTTTTTGCAAATAAAGAGGTCAATTTTATATTAGGAAACTAACATCATTTCTATTTTTACAAGTTGGTTTAAAAATCAGCTATGGAATGTTCTAACCTACCACGTTGCTCAGATAGACATCGGTCTTCAAACTAATGTCGAATGTGAGAAATAGCTAACTCATAAATGTGTTTCTATAGTAGTGCATTTTTAAAAACATGATGTTGAGCATAAGATGTTAGAAGGATTTGTTTTTCAAGGCTTATGTAGTTAAGGGTTTCATACCATTTTTTCTTGCTAATGATAATCCCTCTTTATCTTGTAAAGTGGTTTCCTCTATAAAACAACCATGTCCTTAGGCTTTCAAGGATTATTCCTCCTTTGAGAATGACCTTATTGTTTAGCTTCTACCATTGGGCCTCTCAATGCTCAGGTTATTCCATAAATGTTTTTTCTCTTTCATTTTCTTTTTTACATATTGTTCTTTTGAGTTGCTTTTGTTGTTCTAAGTTGCCACTCTAGAATGGATCCTATCCATTTAGAAGAAATCTATGCTTGTGCTTTAGCCATAAAGAATCCAAGTACTCCTACTACCCATGTTTTGCCTACTCAGCACTCACTCATCTTTAGGCTGTGTCAAAAGTTTGCTTTCCTCCTACAAACAAACTTAGAGTTTGAGTGGTTCTTCTTAAGCTGACAAGGAAATGGCCTTTGCTTTTGGTTCTTTTACCTTATGTAAGAAAATAAAGTTCATGCCTTGGTCAAAATCCTACTAATTGATGTTTTGGAAAGGACATTACTTGGCTTCAAGTCGATTGATAGTCTATGATATTGAAATTTGGACTACTTCTCTCTCTTGTGGGTGAAGTTAATGACCCTTGTTAATTAAGATAAGAATTAGGTGTTCTTGAGAGATTATGGTCCTAATCACCTTCTTGAGTCCTTTACTATTCAGATAGTTCGATCATTATCTTTTTTGGTCATAGTGTTACCAATGTTTGTGAAGTACTAGAAGTCTTGACCTAAAGGTGATTCAAGCATTCTTGAAGACTTGAGAAATAAGCTAGAAGAGAAATCTGTTAACCTAGTCAATCATGATAATAGTATCCAGGACCTTATTGATTAAGTGGTTAAGTTGGTGAAGGAGAAAGAGTTTGCTTTATTTGATAAGGAAAAGTTTGTTAAGCTGCTTATTCAAACAGATAAAGAACTAGAGATCAAGTGGAGTGAAAGGCTTGATAAAGTTCACCTCCTAAGATTAAGAAGGAAAAGTTGAAAGAAAAACTTTCTAAGGCCAAAATTCTGAGTTATCTTATATTCCATTCTAGCTTTGATGAAGTCATTTGGCAAATTAAACATTTCAACTCCAACGTTTCATTTGATTCAAACAAGATTGACAAGGACACTTCTTTGGAAACTATTTTGGTCAAACTTGACAATGCTTAGGTTGTTTTTTTAAGAGTTTTGTTTGAATGCCTTTATATGTTATTTGGATTTTTGTATAAGTTTGGATCTTGCTTAAATACTTTGCCTTCCAGAAGTTTTATATTTTATTGCACTTCTAATGTTCAAGTGATTTTCTTTGATTGCTATTACATTTTATTTTGATGGAATGACATTGAGGGATTTACTTGAGCCCTAATGATATTGAGGGATCTGCTCAGATTTTAATGATACCGAGGCATCTACTCAGGTTTTGGTGGTATTAAGGGATCTACTCCAATTTTAGTGGTATTGAGGTATTTGCTTAGGTTTGAATGATACTATGGTATTTGCTTTTGAATGGCACCCATGAATTTGCTCAGATTTTAGGACTTTTTTTTTCAAGAAGTGTGTTCTCATTTTCCATTACTTTTTCATCCTTTATTTAAAATTTGCCCCATTTTTTATATTTGAAAATGATAAGCCTTCAAATGCATTCTATTCCTTGTTCAAGGGACTGGTTTTCCCTTAATCGTCTGAAAATAATGGGTGCCAATCTGTTGGTCTTCTTCCACTCGAAATGGGCCTTCCTATGATGCTGTCAATTTTTCTTCTAATTTTGATGAAAAAAAAATTATACATAATTTATATCTATTTATACTTAGCACTTGGTCATTTTATGTGTTGGGATTGGTTTTGTGGTTTAGTAAGTTTTTATGCTTAATTGAATCTATTCAGTAAATTTATACTATTTTAGGTTTTTGACCATATTTGGAGTTATAGACCTCAATTTTGGGTGATTATTATGTTCTTGGAAAGTTAAGAAAAAGAGCTAAAAATGTCATACAGAGCACAAAGCACAATTCAGACGTCTTGAACGTGAAATAAAGTTTGGATGTTAGACTAGAGTGCAATGCTGCAACCCAAATTTAGTTTCCATGTTTTCATCATAAGTAGAGCTTCACCTATGATTTAGGTGCAAACTTAATCCTATGGAATAGCTAAGATCCAACCCTACAACTTTCATGAAGGGCTAGCAATCAAACTATACCACTTTGATTTAATTACATGGCTATAAACTTAAGTGTTTAACATTATTATAGGTTGGATAGCTCTAAAAAGCTATCTTGGTGTTTAGCCTATAAAATGAGCTAGAGATTGTGTCTTGATGCAAGGTTAAGGCTATTAGAAATCTAAGTGATGGACCTATATTTCATGAAAATATAGTAACATCCAATAAGGTCTCCATCCAACCCTAATCAATTGCTTAACCAAGAGGCAGTGTATTGACCTATAAATAGATAACTTAGCTTCACTTATAATATCTTTTAACATTCTTTCTGTGTTGTTTCTAACCTTTGGAGGAGAGGAGCTTTTCTTGGGCAAGGCTCCATTTGTAATTAGGTTTTCTTTTTTTTCTTCTTATTTTCCCTTTTATTTTTTTTAATTTATGTGTAGTTGGATTCTTCTCTCAATCTAAGGGAATTCCTACACCTCTTTTACTCTTGATTGTGAGACATGATTTAATTATCAAATTATTCCTATTTTGATTTTCTTAATTCTTTGTTCTTATTGCCCGTAATTGGTATGGATAGTTGATTAAGGGGCTTTTCAATTAATTATTCAAAGTAGTTAAATACTACCTGGACTTCCATAGATAATTTAATTGTTTGTGGTTGTTTGGTTGTGGGGTAGCAATAGGGTTTTGATAAGCTACTGGGGTGAGTCAATTCTCCTATAGAATTAAGGGTAATTAATTAGTTTGTAGTTGGGATCATTTGGTTAATTACACTTAATGTTTTAATTGTTATTGGTAAATTGGTTAGGGTGTTAGGCTTTGATTAATTTAATAATAAGTGTCTATTAGGTTCTGGACTTGGTTAACTTGTTTAGGGAGAAATTAACAAGGTTTAATTAGGTGTTGAGCTTAATTAATATCTTGGCTAGACGATCAAAATGGGAATGAGACAATAATGTTAAGGATCAGTCATGGAATTGGTTGCAATAGTGCATTGGATTGAGCTTTCCTACCTTTGTTTTCCTTTCATTTTAAATTTTGTTTTGCTATGCATTTAATTTGTTATTTTTAAAAATTCCTAGCCTAGATAGTATCCATCCATATTTTATTATATTATAAATAGATAGACTTCAATCTCTAGTCTCTATGGACATAACCTGGACTCACCCTTGCTACTAGCTAGCTTAGGTAGTTTAGTATTATTTTTGATTAGTTTTGATAGCTGTCAAGTCTCTTTCATGGTTCCACAATTCACCTTAGGATTAATGTTCCTTTTGAGAATTCCTTCTTTTTTACTTTTTTTTTCCTACAAGTCAAACTAGCTTCCCTTTATATCACTTGTTGCTAAGATGAGCTGTCTTTCTAATCTCAAATAGAATGTCAAGCTCTTCTCTCCTTTTTTCTTCATTGTAGTATTCTCTTCAGTCACTAATTTGCCCCAATTTGCCTAGAAGCATGGCTTTGCACCCATATGTGACCATGAATGGAGTTTCTCTTGTGGCCAAGTGCGAGGTGGTTTTGTACCACCATTGAACACTCAGAAGCTTTTTTACCCATTTTCCCTTTGCCATGTTAAGTCTCTTTTTTATTCCTTCAAGAATGATCCTATTTACTAGCCTCACTATCCATATGCTTGATGATGTTCAACATACATGAATTTTTGTTTGATCCCAACCTTCATTTATTCATATATGAGAGAAATGCTTGTTAGTGTTAATTAATTTGTAATGATGAATTTTATTTTTGGCAAAAGCTTTTAACACTATTGTAGAAAATTATTTGTCGTTGTCGAATACAATGACTATGGGGAGACTATACTTGCAAAACTAGAGTTATTCTTCTATGTTGGTATTTTATAATAATAATAATAACAAGCTTGTTCTACCTAAAAATAATAAACTACCAAACAAATTTTTGCACATTGTTTAAAGTTATGGTCACAAGGGTATCTAGCTCAACCTATTTTGTAAAGTAGTTGACTTTCACTATCACATACTTCAACTACCCTGGATTGATAGAAAAAGGTCCCAACAAGTGAATGTCTCTCTAAATGAATGACCATGGAGATATAATGGGTGCAAGATTGGTGGCTGGTTATTGTTGTACCTTTGCAAACTTTTGACATTTTTCACATTTTTGGGGCCAATCAAGTACTTTTTTTTCATTTCGGGCCAATAGCATCCTGATCATATTACTTTTCAATCCATTGCCATTCTTGCCAAGTGACTTTTACAAATTCCTTTCTGTAAGCCCTTTAAGATTTATTCAGCTTCACTCGATCATAAGCATCTTAATGATGGTAAAATGAATCCTTTCTTGTACAATTATTCATTTTTTAAGAAGAAGTATTTTGATCATCACTCTACTTATATTGCTTGATAAATGCCCTCTTTGAGAAAAGAGATGATTGGTGTCATCCAAGATTCTTCCTGTTCAATATTTATAACTTTTTCTTTGATTTGGGGGGCTTACAAAGTGTCTTGTATTATTGTTTGACTATTTACTACTACTTTGGCTCTGGTTAGCTTCACAAGTGAATCTATTCTATTGTTCTCAAATATTGGGATTCTTGATAACTTATATTTAAAATCTATGAGGAGACTTCTTGCCATTTGAATATATTTAGCTAACAATGACTCATTAACCTCATACTCCCTTTTGACTTGAATGACTACAAGCTGGGAGTCACATATTATGTTTAATGTTCAAGCTTCTACTTCTCTTGCAAGTTTTAGGCTTGCCATTAGTGCTTCATACTTTGCTTGGCTATTTGTGCTTTAAAATCAAATTTCAGGGATTACTCAAGTATCAAGTCCCTAGATCCTTCTAAAATTATCCTGGTTCCACTTGCTTTATTATTTGACACTCCATTAACATGAAGGGTCCACTATGGTTGGTTTTGCTTTAACTCCCCTAACCCAACCACTTTTACTATACATCAACTAATACCTGCACTTTTACTACCCTTGGGATTTGTAAAGAAGTCTGTATTCAAAGAGTTTGATGACCCAAGCCACAAGACCACTAGTAAGATTTAGCTTATAAAGTACATACATTATAGGGGTATTTATTCATACGATAATTTGGTGTTTCAAAAAATATGGCTTCAACTTTCTTAAAGCTAATAGAAAGGCTAGAGCTAAGTTTTTGATTTTTTGGTATCTAAGTTCTACTTCATGCAATGTTCTACTTGTAAAATATATAGGTTTTTGCTCATCCTTGTCTTCTCGTATAAGCATTGAACTTACAACTGCTTCTACTATTACTAAGTATAAGTATAAAGTCTCCATAGGCTCCAGTTGAGAAACTATAGGTGGGGTAGCTAAATACTCCTTTAGTTCTTTGAAAGCTTTTTCACAATCATTACTCTAGACAAAGTTTTTTGAATTATTAAGTAAATTAAAGAAAGGAACATGTTTCTTAGCAGACTTGAACATGAATTATGTTAAAGTGGCAAGCCTACAATTCAACGCTTGCACATCTTTGATGTTTGGTGAGATTTTTCATGTTAATGATTGCCTAGTATTTGGTCGGATTAGCCTCAGTTCCCTGCTCAGTAAGCATAAATCCCAAGAATTCATCCACCTTTATGCCAAATGCACATTTCTATTGGGTTCAATCTCATTTGGTTCTTCTTCAACACACCGAAAGTCTTTTCTAGGTTTGCTAAGTGTCGTGCCATGCTTTTTTACTTGATCAACATATCATCTACATACACTTTCATGTTCTACCTTATTTATTCTACAAAAACTTTGTTCATCATTCTTTGGTAGGTTGTTCTAGCATTCTTAAGGCTAAACGGCATCAACTTATAGTAGTAGACTCCTTGATTTGTTATGAATGTTATCATGTCTTCATATTTAGGGTTTATCCTTAGCTGGTTGAACCTAGAAAATGCATCCATGAAGCCTAGGACTTTGAACCTTGAAGCATTTTCTACTAGTTGATTGATATTGGGTAATGGGTAGGAGCTTGTGGGGGTATGCTTTGTTAAGGTCTTTGAAGTCCACATACATCCACTATCCCTTGTTGGCCTTCTTAACTAGAATTGTGTGCATAAGCCATGTTGTATGAGGGACTTCTCAGATGAAGCCAGTTTTCAACAGTTTTTCCTCTTTTCCTTTAATGACTTGTTGTTATTCGATGCCATGATTTCTTTTCTTTTGCTAGACAAGTTTGTCATTAGGGTCTATCAATAGCTTATAGTATGTTATATTGGGATATATTCGAGGCATATTTGTTGGCACCCAGGCAAATATCGATATATTCTTTAGTGGTTTGATCAATCTTGTCGCATCTTCTTTTGATAGATCTAACCTATTTCTAATGAATTTGTTATCACCATCACCAAAGATGTGGGTTTCTTTTAACTTAGTCCTCAATTTCAATTAATGAAAACTTTCTTCTTGAATGCCTAGTAGTGCCAAGCCAATCATCTGACACTTGCACTCAGGCAAATTGATGACAATTTCTTTAGTTTCACTCGTACTCCCTCATCTTTGCATTTTGCCAAGCTTGATATGTAAAACATTTGGGCTACTTGTTGGTTAACATGATCTTCCCCTATACCCAATGGAGTACAGAATTTCATTAATAAGTAAGGAGTTGAGATAATTGATTATGCCTAATTTAAGGAGTTTCAACCAAGGATGGCTTTGTACGCACTATTTGGTTCAGCTACAGTTAAAAAGTTTACATTGATGCTTTTAACCATTGATCTTGTCCCCAAAGTTACTTTTAGGGTGACCATTCCTTTAACTTGCACTTGTCCAACTATAAAACTAATCAAAACACCTTTACAAGGTTTATATATGTTCTTTGGGATATTCAGAGCATTAGTAATGTGTAAATAAAGGATATTAGGATAACTTCCTTGATTAATGAGGATTCATTTGACTAAGAAGTTGTCAATTAATGCTAAGATATTCATGGGGTCAACATGGTTCTGATCAATGCTTCCGAAATCAATTTCTATAAGGAAAATAGGTTTCAGTGCTCTTTCTTTCTTTTTCCTTCCATGGCCATTACCAATTGAAGGTGCCTTTTTGATCGTTCTTGGAAGTTCCATCACTAGAAAATCCTCCCAATATTGTTTTGATAGTGCCTAAAACTAGAGGTTCCTTCACTACTCATTTATTGTCAAGCTGGTGTGTTCTTAGTGAGCAATCATGCTCTCTGTCATTACTGTCTATTTCCTAATCACCTAACATTATCTTTTACTATTTATACTTAGAGGGATGGTTGCATTAGACTAGTGCTTTAATCTTATCCTTTAGAGTGATGCATTTGTTAATATTATGCCTATAATCTCAATCAAATGTACAGTATTTGGACTTATCAATTGGTGGGAATTTACTTTGCTTCTAAAGGGAGAATTTCATTAATTCTATTGCTCAAACATCTTGAATGAAATAACTAATTGATGTCTTGAATGACTCATAGTAATTGTAATGGCGCCATGGTGGCAGCCATTCTAGCTCACGCCCTCCATCTCTAGGTGCATAGTGTTTGATTCACTACATATAACTTGTCTCCAAGCTAGTTCAACCTCCTCTATATTGATACATTTCACCAATCGGACTAACAACTTAGATAGGGATAGCTTTGGGCGCTTTTTGAGAGATAGAAAAATATCTTGACCATAGTTTAGAACTAATTTGATGTACTACCACTCTTTCATTGGGATCTTTGATTTCCAGTGATAGAGCATTAAAATGAGAAAATAATCTTTTAGAGTTTCATGTTTCCTTGGCTAAAAATTGACTAGTGCCACTGATGTCTTCTTTAGTGCTTGACTAGTGGCAAAATGGATGTAGAGTGCCTCGGCTAAGTGTTGAAAGATGGCAATTGACTGGTGAGGAAGATCCATGAACCATCGCAACCTTACTTTCTTTAAGATAGCCAAAAAGGCATGGTGCATTTGGGGTGGCCGACAAAAGCTTTAACACCTAAAAAGCCTTTAAGTGCCCTTGTGGATCTATTATGCTATCATAAACCTTAATATGGGTAGGTGGTTTGAAATGGGTGGGTAATAGGATAGTTGTTATGCTTAGACGAAAGGATGGATGTCTTCATGGTTAAAGGAAGGTGGGTTAGAGTCCTGGGCTTGGCTTTGATTAAGGTCAATAGTAGGACTTAGCGAATCATACTCTTCATGGATATGGTTGGTAATATGCTACATATGATGGATGATCTCATACTAATTTGATAGGAGCAGATGGTTGGTCTGAAGTTTTTGTGTCAAAGGTATCATGGGATTTTGGGGCTGAACAATTTGGTTCAAGGTTTGTTTTATGGGCTATGTATAGGACAATCGGATGATTTTATAGTTTGGGATGTGGTTTGTTAAGTTATGCCCTGCATGGTGATACTTTTAAGGGAGCACATAATTCATGATTTAGAGTTAAGGAAGATGCTTTGTTTGAGGAGGTGAAGGAAGTCATGGTTAGGGAAAACTAGTTACGGTCATGCAAGATAAAAAATGTCAAGCTCACCTCATAGTTGGTAGACTTGTTCTACCACATTATCACACTCGAGCTCAGGTGTTATTCACCAAGCTTCCTAAACCATCTGGTGGTTGGGATGCTCTCCTCTTGCTTTCTCACAGTGGTCATCCATAGATCCTATGTAAACCACAGAGCATGCCAAATGAAACTCTCTTTGTTGAAGTTGTTCACCAAATAGTGGTGTGGAAATAACAAGAAGAGGCTTGTACAAAGAACAAGGTTAGTAATGTATGGCGAAAGTAGTCCACCAAGCATACTTTGATGCCCAAGTTAGCTTTAGATGCAGAGTTTTGGTAATACTGAGTGATGAAAAGGCATCAAAATGAATTACCTAGTCACTTTATGTAAGAGCTTAGTATGCTAATGACCTTTGCTCTTTAGCCAGTGATAAGTGTCGATGTGGTGATGGTGTACTATTGACATTGGCAAGATTCTCTCTTTTTTGCTCTGGTGAGGTAACATGTCATTCATGAGCAGGGACCCTTGCTAGGCCCACTTGGGCATTGTCCCTTTTATGATCATTTTATTTTATTTTTTTGGGCCTTAGTTGATTGGCCCAATATGGATGACCTTTTTGGGCCATGTCAATCTTTCATACAAAATTTGAGAAAATTTGGATTATAATAAGTAGTTAAAATTTACTTATATTCGAAATGCATATTTTACATCAATTTTAAAGCTTATTGCTAAGATGGTAACTAATTTTGGATTGATGTAAAATTTTGTGGTTATAATCTACATAATAAATATATTCAATCTAATGGTAGATTTTGTGAAAATTTTATTTTACAAAAAGTTAGCAAAGGTATAAGTATACTTTATTGTTCACACTAATGTCAATTGATTCCCAAAACACACACACACACACACACATTTATGTCTAACACAAATTTATGTTTATAACAAATTCTAGACTTAATAAATATTTTAGTTTAATCTTTTGTCTCTAATTTTATTTTATTTTATTTTCATATTCATAGTATACACATTAGAACTTCATAGATTTGTTAAGGATCATATTATTTGATATTTTGTGTGAAACATTCAATGATATTATGTAGGATTACTCTTTTTTTCATCTATCTATTGTATCATTGAATTATCAAATTCAATGGGCTTATATAAGTAGAAGAATAAGAAAAATCAACATAATTCATTAGTGTTCCCCAATAAATTGAGTTTAATTTTGTTTTAGTTTATTGTAAATATAAGCACACATCAATTATGCACTAGAAATTAGAAGAAAGTGGAAAGATTGGGATGACAAAGATAGTTACAAGGAAAAAAGGTGGAGGGAGTGAAGAAAGACAAGATGGGTGAGAAAGTGGATTTATTTATTAAAAAATATTTAATTTCATACCAATATATATTAATTTTTTTTCTAGAAAATATCAAATTTATTAAACAAATGCAATCAACTTATCATTGTTACAAGCATTCTTAATTATAGGAGGAATTTTCATAATAGACCTAGATCACTCCCAATAAAGTTAAAGGCCCTCGGTGCTCCTTCATGAGCTACTAAATTCCCAAACCTTAAAGACCCAAAATAAAGAAATAAACATATACCTAGCCATAAAATGCCTAATTTCATCATCTAAAGTCTGAATACGCCATGGGCAACTAATTAATCCTAAAACAGTATCAACCACTATCTTACAACCCCACTCAATGGTGATGCAAGGATGTCGTTGTGAAGGTGCAAGCTAGCAAGCATTCACAATCACCCTAGTCTTAGCTTCCTTTGACATTTTTCAAACCAAATGCCTTGAAAATTAGCAAGATGATCATGCACAATCACCGATGAAGTAGCCCAACCATCATTCCAAGTGGCATCCAAGTAAAGCTTCAAGCAATTTGTCATTGGGAGAATCCATTGTGTTGCATCAAATTGATGCCTCAGAACTAATGAAATCCAAAGACATCCCATCTTAACTCACAAGTCAATATCCACCAAAACCCCCAATCTCTTAATATTCAATTCCTCACCATGGTGAATTAATGCATTTTGACATTTCCATGCCCCTTTAATAATGATTGATGCTACTACAATTCATCTTGATTCCTCCATGTCTAATTGATTACAAATCCTATTGTCAAGATTGAAATTTGCTGGTAGAAATTCAATAGGATTAGCAATGTTAAAACTATCCAATTTGAACCCCAAAACCTAGAACCAAATATGCCTTGTAATATCACTTTTGGTCATAATATGAATGTCATTCTTCCCTAATGCCCCCACAAAAAGGACAAGAGATATCCTCTAAATCCACAAATAGATGAATATGCACTCTGGTTGGAACCAAACCTTTCCCAAAGCTCCATAAAATTACCTTTAACCAATAATGGATTTTGGACTTCCATAAAACCTTTATAGTGATTGATTGATACTTACCAATGTTTAGAGCATGATAAGTAGACTGAACTAAAGTGACTTGAAGCCTCCAAAATCTATTTCAATTTGTCCACACCATACTCAGAAACTTTGATCGAGATAATGTAGTCAGCATGCTCTTCTACACAATAATTATAAACTATATTTTCATTCCAAATTTTAGCATGAGATACCCAAAATGATTTGACAATGGAATTTATAGGGAGTTGCACATGAGGGAGTAGTCTGGGGCAAAAATCAAGGCAATAGGATGTTAGTATAGATGCCTTAGAGATAATCGATTATAATTGCATGGATACTCCATATCTTAGCATATTTAATAAATATAATGTTTTAGCCTCTTTATTAATTTAGTTTTAAATATATATGTTGATATATGTATACCATATTGGATAAAGTTATTGAAATATGATCATGATAAATAAATTATAATTGGGAGTGTACTCATAAGATAATTTGTACATATAGTTATATTTCTAAATATATTTGGTTATTGAATAATTGAGAAAACATGATATCAATTATTCATGAGTAAGTCGACATATGTTATGCCATAATGTTTTAGAAGAATGCAGTGATCTTAAACACTATTTAATATCCTGATATCTAGATAAGACATGGGTATATGTTATGGAATATATGACCAGATTGACTCACTATGAGAAACCATATAGAATGTTACCATATGTCAATGGATTTCTCATGTGAATGGTAATATAAGTGATCCTTAAACTTGACATCAACATAGTATCTTATGTATCGAGTTGTGTACTTTAATTTTATTCTAGGCTTACACTCTTAAAGAGTAGATACAAATAATTTTGGATGCACCATAAAGTACATGAAGGAAGTGATTGATTAAGAAATAATTCATCTTCCTTGGTAATAAAGAAAGATATTCAAAAGATGCTTTGACATTTATGCTATGATTAAAATCATAGGCCTAAGTATTGATGATACATAGAAGGAGTTTTATGTATAATCAATTATTGATATATAAAAGGATTTTTATATATAAATAGTTTTGAGATAGCACATAGTCAAATATACACTGAAGATTGGACATTCATATTAGGATCGACACTTGGACCATACCTTAAGTTTAATTTGAATATCAAGCGATGAAGGGATTGAATTACAAACTAACATCTTATCTTGAAACACTATAAAGAAAAAAAAACTTGTGATTTCTGATGAATTTGTCCAATGGAAAAATCCATTAGAAAAAGTGACCAAAATTGAAAAGGACATTAGTTATTGAGGGTCCCAAATAAAGATATAATAAAATTGGATGTTACCCTTATTCCCTATGTGGAATTTATATACACCTTTGCATATTATGAATTCTTCTTTGAATTTTAACAAGAATGTGATTTATTGCTTTGTATTAAGGAGCACAACAATAATTTAGCAGTAAATGTGCAAAATGCAGATTGATAATTGTGCAGCAAGAATGTAAATGCAGGAGCTAAAAGAAATAAACATTCAAGACACAGATTTTTAAAGTGGTTTAACTTGAATTGAAACCACAATTCAAGTCTACTGTACTTGATAATCTTCAACCAGATTATCACTTTTATTACAAAGCCATCAGGATTAAAACAGGCTCTTAATTTGCCAATTCAAATATAAGAATTACAACAGGTTTTTTGCTAATCTAAAACCACCACAAGAATTTCAACAAGCTCTTGCTAACCTAAACAAAATTCTTATCGACCTAGAAATCTCAAAAAGAAAAGATCAGGATAAGTTAGGAAATACAATACTGAAAGTTTAAGATGAAATCACAAATAGCTAATGTGAATTTTGCAAAGATTATTTCGAAATCCTTGATTGATTGAGAGAAATAATGAGGTAAAAGCCAATCTTATTTTGCTCTATTTTCTTAGAGATTTTTGCACTTGAAGGAGAAAAAAAACTGTGTAATTTGATAAAACTAAAGGTGGTTAGGAGTTTTATAACTATGGTAATCGACTGCAATAGAATAATTAACTTTCAGTTTGTGAATCAATTTGTGAATTAATTCAGAGTTGTTACAACTAATGAATCGATCTAGAAATTGAATCATAGCATTTTGAAATTGAATCTTGAATCCATTACTTTATAGATTTAGGACAAAATCCTAACATTTGGTAAAAAAGTATTTTTTAAAAATCTTTTCCATGAATTGATAAAAAGTATTCTCAAAAATCTTTTTCATAAATTGATTGGTGAATCGATTCAAATACATTTTTCACAAGTCCATCAACATGAATCGATTCATGAAGTGTAAAATAGTTTTATAAAATTTGCACTTTTGAAAAATCTATAAAAACTTTTGTTGTGGGCATTTTTTGGAATCACATAAGTGGGCTGATAAAAGCCTAATGGATGGACTCAGCTAATAAAGGCTCAGTTCATCCAGGATTGAGGTTGTTGGACCAAGTCATCAGGAAGTTAAATATGAGATAGGGTCACTGGTCAACATGAGTCAAAGCAACAACCTCAGATTGTTGAGAACAAGGCTTAGCTCACAGGTTAAAGCACAAATGCATGACCAATGAACTAAGGAAATCCATTTATTTTCCTACTTTAATGGGAGTCTATTATAACTATCAGCCCTTATCTATTATGTAATCCTAATCATATCATGATACTTATCATTATAGATTTACATTCAAACTATAACTCCCCTAACCATTACAAAAGGGGATGAAATCATTGTGCATGGGACATTCAATAATCAATCATTAAATACAATACACTTAACAAATGAGTAATAAAAGTCATGGACATAAGGGTCACATTGACTTTAGCCAAACTATGTTAAAAACTTCTAGTGTCTCTTTGTTCTTTCTCTCCATCTCTTTCTCTTTTTACACTTAAATTGTAGTTTTGGGGTCCTGAACTTGGGTTGACCAGATTTGACCATCAATATTTTGATGTTAGAAGGAGGGCCCTAAACTGCATTCCCTTTTATTTTTTGATGGCTAGAGGAAGAACCATCAAGAGTTTAGGTGCTGCAGTTGGCCAAACAGATGGTCATATGGAACAATAAAGGGATCCAATCATTATCTCAGTAAGCACTTCTCTCATCCCCACCACAGGTGTTGTCGTTGACATGCCCCTAATAACCTTACACGAACCTGATATTATTGATTGAATACAAGCATGGCATCAGCATCATTAGGTGCTCGAGAAAATGGAAAGAGAGTTAACTAAGGTGGTTAGGGCATTAACTCAGGCATAAGCCTAAGGTTCACAAGAATAGGCTAGGCGTGCTATGTGAAAGAAGCTCTCCAACAACCATGAGAAGTACTTTAGCACCCTCATTCAGCTCGTTCTACCAACTCGCAACTAAGGTTGAAAGTCTATCAAGTTCATGAGGATGATGAAAGAGATCACCAGTAGCATGGGGGCTCATGTCAAGTTAAAGGCTTAAATAGGTCCAATAGGAGATGTGTCTTAGACAAAAACTCGCTAGGCCACGAGTAGAGAAAACACAAAACCTTATATCACCACTCCTATGACAAGAAGAGGAGCCAACCATCATTCACTCGTTAGTCTGAGGCTCAGAACCATATGGTAGAGGAGTTACTTCAGAGGGTAAAGCCCTCAAGTTCAAGACCACTAAGATAGTTACGAGGGAAAGACGCCATTCACTAAGGAGATGAAGAAAGAGCCTCTCCCTCACAGGTTCAAAGTTCCCACTATCCCATTATACAATAGGGATAGTGACCTATACGACCACTTAGATGCATTCAACCTATAGATAGATCTTCAGATAACCAATCCTTTAGTCAAGTGTTGTGTCTTCCAAGTCATTCTAGGAGACATACCTTAAACATGGTTCAAGAATCTCAAAGCTCACGACATTGATGGTTAGGAAGAATGCTAGAGGAGATTCATCAATCAGTACAGGGCATTAAGAAGTTAGCTCACAACACCTTGCCACCTCATGACAACCTTTCAGTGAAAGAACAAATCATTAAAAGATCACATTACCCAGTTCAGATATGAGGTTGGTAATATAGAAAATCCCTCGGATGAGAGCATCTTAATAGCAATCTCAATGGGACTATGCAAAGATGGCAAGCTATATAAGAGCATATACAAGTCCTCGATAAAGGACCTGGATGAATTCTATGAATAAACAGCCAAAGAGATCAGGTGGGAGGAAACCTTTGGCCTTAAAAAGTCTAAGGATAAGGTTAACAACCACAACCAGAGTAAAAAGAGGAACAATACTAGGAATAGCAAAGAGAGTCAAGATGATGATCTCAAAGATCAGGTCACAAGGAAGGCTAGAAATGAGTGATCTCAGTGTCAGGTTGCCATGACAGCTACAACCTTTTATTAGACACTTTGGAAAGGATCTTTACAATAGAGAAGGATAGGGAGGATTTCAATAAGCCTAAACCTATAAGGACTCCTGACTAGTTTAGAAACAAGAACAAGTATTGTGCTTATCATGATGAAATCAGGCACAACACTTTGGAATGTAGGGTAGTCAAGGATGCAATTGAGGACCTAATCAAGAGAGGTCATTTAAGGGATTATATGGTTTAACCTATAGAACAACAACCAACATAGTAGTAGTGCCAACAAACTCCCTAGCAGAAGGAGGCACCCTCAGTAAGAACTATATTTACAATTCACGGTGGGCCTCACATTGCAAGCTTTTCAAACAAGTCACATGAATGCTACATACGAGAAGCAAATCACATCTTGTTTATAGGACAAAGTCAATTTAAGGGTCCCACCAAGAAAGCAAGGACAACCTCAGATAGCATCACCTTCACAGATGGAGATGCATGAAGGATACACTCTCCTTATAATAATGCATTGGTTATCTGAGCGTAGATTAAGGTACGAAGAATTATGATCGATACAGGCAACTCAATAAACATCATGTACAAAGGATACTTTAAACAAATGGGGCAAAGCCTAGATTAACTAAAGATTTCCCCAAAGCCTCTTTATGGTTTTATAAGAGATGTGATACTACCAATGGAGCCAATCAGGCTTCCCATTACTCTTGGAGACTAGGGTCACCAGGTAACCATTTTGGCAAACTTTCTAATCATTGATTGTCCCTCAGCATATAATTTGGTGTTGGGGCAACCTATAATCAATGACCTGGACATGGCCACATCTACTAGGACACTTACCATTAGATTCTTGATCCCCAATGGAATTGGATGTATACGAGGTGATTAGCATATAGCCTGATGTTGCTATAAAGATGAAGTTAAGCTAGGGATATGAGGGAGGAATCCTAATGTGATTTTTGGTGGAAAGCCATGAAATGTTAAACATTTCTGCCCATATGATCAATGAATTTGAACATTGCTTATCTAGTCTTGTAAAATTGTTTTAAAATTGATAAGACTGCTAATTTTTTTCAATTTTTATGATTGTTTACTGATTTCTGGATAAATTTTTTGACAAAATACTATACCGGAAGCAAACACATGCCTTTCTAATCTAGAAAAGGCATTCAACTTGACGCACTTATAAAAACCTGGCACTATTTGTGACCTACTATTTGGCACTACATGCAACCTACTACTTGGCACTACATGCGACTAACTATTCGGCATTACATGCGACCTAGACTCTAGCACCATATGTAAGCAACTATTCAGCACTGCATACTACCTACTCTCTGGCATCGTATGCAACTAACTATTCGACATCGCATACAACCTACTACTTAGCACCATATGTAGCTAACTATTCAGCATTGCATGCGATCAACTCTCTAGCATCATATGCCACCTATTATTTGGCACCATATAGGACCTACTACTTAGCACCGCATGTGACCAACTCTTTGGCACTATATGCAACCAACTAATTGGCACCACATACAATTTACTACTTGGCACTGCATGTGACCTACTATTTAGCATCGCATGCTACTTACTTTCTAGCACCGTATGAGACCAACTATTTGGCACCGCATATGACCTACTACTTGGCACCGCATGCGACCAACTATTCAGCATCATATGCAACCTACTATTTGACACCACATGCGGCCAACTATTTGGCATCGTATGTGACCTACTTTTTGGCATCTTATGTGACCTACTATTTAGCACAGCATACGACCTACTACTTGGCACCATATGCGACCTATTATTTGGCACCGCATATGACCTACTACTTGGCATCGTATGTGACTAATTATTCGACACCGCATGTGACCTATTTTCTGGCACATATAGGACCAACTATTCAACACCTCATACGACCTACTCTTTGGCACTACATGTGACCTATTATTCAGCACCACATGTAACCAACTATTCGGCATCGCATATGAGCTACTCTTTGGCACCGCATGCGACCTATTATTCAGCATCGCGTGTGACCTACTTTCTGGCACTATATTCAACTAACTTTTTGGCATCGCATATGACATGCTCTTTGGCACTATATGTAACCTACTATTTAACATTGCATATGACCTACTACTTAGCACCGCATGTGACCTACTATTCAGCATCGCATACGACCTACTACTTGGCACCGCATGCGACTAACTATTCAGCACCACATGCAACCTACTCTTTGGAACCGCATGTGACCAACTATTGGGCATATTGGGCATACATGCAACCTACTTAGACATTCACTTTGACAAAGTTATTGGTTGATTAACCTACCGGACATATATTTTAACTAATATTCGTTAAGTTATGGTTTGCAGGAATTCATTCCTGATGTCACTCACAACTTACTAAATATACAACTATGGGAACTTGAACAAATAAAGCAAGAATAAAGCAAAAATATTATGAAAAAAGTCCATTGAAGACTCCCCTCAATGAGGAGAATTTACGTCTAAAAATTCAAAATTGCATTTAAAGAAATGCTACTACTATGGCCAAAGAAGTTTGACTTGTTGTAACTAGAGATGTAGTAGTAATGGGAACCAATGAAGTTGTAGTAGCGACAACACGAGCAGACTAGGAGGATCGTGGCATTTAGAGGTTGAGTCTCAGCATGATGTCATATTCCATGAAATTTGTTGGATCGACCTCCCTAGTTCCATGAGCTTCGGTGTCTCTAGTGATTTCGACGTTTAGAATGGGAGTGAGCTTTTATAAATGCAAGAGATCCTTGTCGAATTTAAGATTGTTCTTTAGATTGTCTACAACAATGGACTGGCCTCTAATATTGGTTTCTCTTTGATGGCTCCATCTACAAAATAAAATAGAAAGTCAAAACCAAAGAATAAAACATGAATTTATGCAAGCTTGCGTGTTCTCAACTCACTTACCAAGAGTAAGGATGAAACTGAAATTATGAAGATGATGCAGAGAAGGGCATGAAATGTAAAACTAATGGGTTTTATAATTCCCCACATTGGACTTGCCCTTGACATCACCTTATGGCAAAATCCTCTTGAACCCAGTCTGTCGACCTGTCAAGTAATAGATCCTATCATGCTGACCCACAGTTTTTATGCTAAACAAATAACAAAGAACCCTAACTAAAGGAGGGGGAGATTATTCCTAACATATAAGAAGGCAAGGGAGGTGAGATGAGAGTACGAGTTGGGCATGAGCTAAAAGGGGGAAAGTTTCAATTTATTCAACAAATCTACTAGGTAAGGATGGACCAGGAATCTAAACCAGTAGCGAGATGGTGGGTGCTAATAGTAACAAATCTTAAAGGAGGATAAGCTATGTGAGTGTCAGGGGAAGGTGCTATAATGCAACAACCCTTGGGAAGACGGTATATTTAAACTATACCCCAGGCTCATCAAACTTAATGATCAAAGGGTGGTGCTTGAACACTGAGTGGTATGGGGACCTCTCACTCTCAATGATCTGTTGGCCCTCAATAGGATCAGGACAAGCAGCAAATCTCCTAGTGACCTCACCACTCCTAGAGGTCACTTCATCTATAAAATACATCACCTCCCCACTTCAAGCTAGAGTCAGAATCCTTGGCACTCCCTACTTGGTGACCTCGGCATCTATGACCTGCTATCTATATAGAAAAGGAACAATTAGGTCACTAAAAGTAGACCATACCTAGAAGCTAAAGCTAACATGGAAAATCCTATGTAGCAAGTCATACACACCTTATACCACCACATCTAAAACCCAAACCATTGAAAACAAGGGGGGCTCGACTAATGAACAGATCAGGTCACTAAAACTAAAAGATAGAAAAAGACTAAACATAATAATCTACAACCTTAAGACCTACAAGCATTTTATTAGGTAGATGGCACTCTAGTTTTACAAACAATGACAAGCACACAAATAAGCATCATACAGAACCGATTAGTGGGAAAAAATCTCCTAAACAACTAACCAGCGCACATAATCAAACCAAGCCACTAGATATCAGAAAAAGGCAAAGCACAACATTCACAAAAAGTAGAAGCTTAGAACTAAGATGGTGTTCAAAAGACTTACTAAATCAATGGAATGAGATGAATCTAGAAAAGAGAATCTAGAAGAAAACATGATGAGCACGATCGATCATCAATGAAACCAAAATCCAAAGGTTGCTTTCACAAATTTAGTGAAGCAAAAATGATAAAGAATGGTGATGATTGGCTGAGAGTTTAAGAATTAAGCAAGAAACTGAAACATAAGTTTTTAAAAGCAATAAGTGAGAGGGAAAGAAGGGTTTTTCTCACCATATATAATTCGATTACCCTTATCATTAGATTAGGAGACTAATTAACTGCCCTTGATCTGATGGTTTAGCATGAAAAGGCTCTGACATTGCCACACTGATGGCTATAAAAAATGTGCACATTAAATACAATAATGATGACATAAATTGGTAAGGGACAAAATGATAGCATCATAGTTGGTAGCTTTTACTAGCCATAGAATGAACTGAGAGCTAGGGGCTAATGTTGTGGGTATTTTTTAGAATCACTTAAGTGGGCTGGTAAAAGCCCAATAGACAGACTCAACTAATAAAGGCCTAACTCATCTAGGATTGAGGTCATTGAACTAAGTCATTAGGTTACTAGATGCAAGTTGAGGTCACTGGTTAACATGGGTTAAAGCAGCCACCTCAAACAAGGCTTAACTCGTAGGTCAGAGAATGTATCCCTGACCAGTGAACTAAGGAAATCCATTCAGTTTCCTACTTTAATGGGGGTTTGTTATAACTATCAGCCCTTATCTATCATATAATCCTAATCATGTCATGATACTTATCATTATAGATTGACATTCAAATTATAAGTCCCTCGATTATTATAAAGGGGGATGAAATCATTGCACATGGGACATTCAACAATCAATTATCAAATACAATACACTTAGCAAAAGAGTAATACAAGCCGTGGATGTAGGGGTCACATTGACTTTAGCCAAACCATGTTAAAAACTTCAATTGTCTCCCTATTCTCTCTCTCTATCTCTTTCTCTTTTTACACTCAAATTGTAGTTTTAGGGTCCTGAACTTGGATTGACCAGATTCGACCATTAATAACTTTGTTTGAAAAATATCTTTAAAATATCTTCAATTGATTTTTTTATATCTCACTTTAATAGTTAAAAAATATTTGAATCAAATCTCATTTGAATTCAATTACAAAAGATCCTATAAAAATAAAATAATTGCTAAATCTAATTTCAGATCTCTTAAATCACATACTTTGAACCTACAAATCAAATCAAAACACTAAAGTATATTGTCAGATAGTAATGTAAATTAAAATTGTTTTTTAACATTAAAACCAAGGAAAATATGTAGCTAGGGAAACCAAGGCTAACAATCTCCCCCTTTTTGATGGTGACAAACAATTTTAGATGAGGTTCAAAGTTTATCAAGAAGTAATTTTTAAAGGAGGATAAAAAAATATATTATGTTCATCTAAAATTAAGCTTTAGCTTCTTCTCACCCTTTTGTTCCATTAAAAAGAAATAGAGTATACTAGTAAGCATATAGAACAGAATGTATAATGTCAAAAAGAAATAGAAAGAAAAAAAATTTAGCTTCCCCCGAGCTGTTTACTAGCTCATTTAAAAAAAAAATTGCATTGGAATTGTGTTAAGATGTAAAAATAAAGTAAGAATATATTTTGATTTCAAATAGTAGCTTTAAAGTCAATTTAATTGACTATATTATTTCTTGAATTGATTAGGGAATCAATTCATGTAGCCAAGATAAAAATTGCAAAAATTTTGAATTAAACAGAAACATTTAAAAATCCTTTGAATCAGTTCTAAAATTGATTTGAAATGCAAATTTTTGAGCTATGAATTGATTCTAAAACTCAAATAAATCTTAGAGAAATTGGAATCAATTTTGGATTCGATTCAAGGTCCAAAAATCAATTTTTATATATTGTTAAACTATAATTTGCTATCAATAATATATACCTCAAATCTTTAAAACATGTACCTGCAAACAAACTTAAGAAACTCTGATGCCTAAGTCAGATTTTACAGTTAAAAATCAAACATAACAAATCAAAAATATCAAAACTAAAGAACATACAACAAACAATATAAACTTGACTAACTTAAATCATTTTCTTTAGGGTTCATCATTCCAATTTCCCTTCTGATAATCACAAATCTCTCTTCATTTAAAAGCTTTGTAAAAATTTTACCCAACTAAAAATCTGTTTGAACAAACTCGATTGAAATGTCTCCCTTTTGAACATGATCCCTTAATAAATGGTGTCTAATTTGAATATCCTTAGTCTTAAAGTGCATTACAGGGTTTTTTTTATAATGTTTATAGCACTTGTGTTGTCACAAAGTATAGGTATTTTTACAAATTTTAGTCCATAGTCTAAAAGCTATTATTTCATCCAGAGAATTTGGGTACAACAACCTCCAACTACTATGTACTTTGCTCAGCAGTGGATAATGCAGCATAATTTTACTTTTTACATGACCAAGAGACTAGTGAGTGGCTAATGAATTGACAAGTGCCACTAGTGCTTTTCCTATCTATTTTAATCCATGTATAATTTGCATCTGAATATCCTAAAAGGCTACAAGTATCAGACCTGGAGTACCAAAGTCCTAAGTGTGTGGTTCCTACAAGATATCTGAAAATCCTTTTAATTGCAAAAAGATATGACTTCTTTGGGTTAGTTTGATATCTTGCACAAATGCAAATGCTTAACATAATATCAAGTTTGCTTGTAGTCAAATGCAACAAACTACCTATCATGCCTCTAAACAAAGTAGGATCTACATTTTTTCCATTCAAATCATGATCTAATTTTAAAGATGGACTCATAGGTGTGCCTATGGGTTTATAACTATCAAACTAAAATTTCTTTAATAGTTTAAGAGTATATTTAGTTTGACATAAAAATATACCTTTGATTGATTGTTTAATCTATAGGCCAACGAAAAAGGTCAACTCCCCTATCATGGACATCTCAAATTCATTTTGCATTAACTTAGAAGTTTTTTTACATAATTGATCAATTGTAAAGCCAAAGATAATGTCATCTACATAGATTTGTATAAGCAGTATATCTTCACCCTTCTTTAATATGAAAAGTGTTGTATCAACATTCCCTGTTTTAAAGCCTTTTTGGAGTAAAATCTTATTAAGTCTATCATACTAGGCTCTAGGAGCCTGTTTCAGACCATATAAGGCCTTTTGTAGCTTATAAACATGGTTTGGATTTAGGAGGTCATCAAAATCTAGGGGCTATTGAACATAAATCTCTTCTAAAATATGTATGTTTAGAAAAGAACTTTTAACATCCATCAGATTAAGTTTGAAATTTCTTGTACAAGCAAATGTCAACAACATTTTAATGGCTTCAACCTAGCTCTGGTGCAAAAGTTTTATCAAAATCTATTCCCTTTTCCTAGCTATAACCTTTTGCTACCAGCCTAGCTTTGTTTTTTATTATCACTCCATTCTTATCTAGTTTATTTCTAAAAATCCAATGAGTCCCTATTACATTATAATGATCAGACTTTGGCATAAATGTCCAAACTTGGTTTCTTTTAAACTGGTTTAATTCTTCTTGCATAGTGAAAATCCAATTGTCATCTTACTGGGCCTTTTGAATGTTCTTAGGCTCAATTAGAGAAACAAAAGTAGAGTGATTGCAAAAAATTTTCAAGTTACTGTGAGTTACCCATTTAGTTGCATCTCCTATAATAAGATTTTTGGGATAGCTTCCCATGAATTTTCAAAGTTTTTAAGGAGAGCTGGGTAGTGTAATGTCTAGAATGATAGAGTCTTCCTCTTCTTTTCTTGGTTCTGGAACCTATACATTTGATTAACCTTGCTAAATTTTTGAAGTTAGGTTAGAGATCCACCAGTCTTGCTGATCTTCCTCTACATTTAATTTGTGATCACTTAAAACAAATTCATTAAAGACAACATGCACAGATTCTTCTATCTTCAAGGTCCTTCTATTATATATCCCAAAGGCTTTGCTAGATGAAGAGTAGCCAATAAAAATTCCTTCATCAGACTTAGGATCAAATTTATCTAGATTATCCTTGCCATTGTTAAGTATAAAACACTTACAACCAAAGACATGAAAGTATGATATGTTAGGCTTTCTTCCAAAATATAATTCATAGGGTATTTTTTTTAAAATAGATCTAAGGAATACCCTATTCATTATATAGCAAGTAGTGTTAACTGCATTCTATTATGGTGTCTTGGGTGCAGAAAAGTTATGACTAATACTATGCATTTCACAAAAACCAGTGAAGTCTTTATTTTCAAATTCTTTCCCGTGGTCACTTCTTATGGAAATAATGGAACACCCTTTTTCATTTTGAATCACACTTGCAAGTCTTTTAAAAGCTTGAAATGTGTCACTTTTGTGAGATAAAAAGATAGTCCATGAAAATCTAGAAAAATCATCCACAATCATGAACATATAAGAGTTGCCTCCATGGCTTTGAATTCTAGATGGGCTAATTAAGTCCATATGAAGCAAATTAAGGGATTTTGAAGTTGAAACAATGTTTTTAGATTTAAACAAGGGTTTCACCTATTTACTTTTTTTACAAGCACCATATATCTTGTCTTTGATGTAGTTGAATTTAGGCAAACTAGATATTAGATCCTTTTTGGATAATTTTCCAATTACTTCAATGTTTATATGTCCTAGTCTTCTGTGCCAAATCCAAGTATCATAATCAAAACTAACTAAACATGTAGAGTCTAGTTTAAATTCTAAATCAAGATCAAACAAATAAATATTATTAACTCTATAGCCTACAAGTTTAAGTCATTTATCATTACCATTCACAACAATGAAGTTATTTGAATTAAAAATAACTTAGTTTCCTTTATCATAGAACTTACTTATGCTTAACAAATTATGTTTAAGATTGTGTACATATAAGACATCATTTATGCAAGAGTTAGAAGACTTACCAATCTTACCCACTTTTCCTTTAGAATTATCTCCAAAGGTCACCTTACCTTCATTTATAAGTGTGAGACAAATGAACTTATCCTTATTTTCAGTTATATGTCTTCAACATCCACTGTACAAAAACCATAAATTTATACTATCTCTCACATCCTTACAACATGAAGATTATTCTAGCATTGGTGGTACCCATTGAATTTTAGGTCCATTTTTGTTAGTAGACATAACAAAAATTTTCTTAATAGTAAATGGTTTAGGTAACCATACAAGTTTCTCATTTGGTTTTAGTAAATATGTTCCATTCCTAAATGGACAATCTCTAATGTGATGCCCTTTATGATTGTAGTAGAAATAGGTGATATACGTAGGGTTCCATTTTTTAAATTTCTTATAATGCTGCTATCTATATCTTAGACTAGTTCTATTATAAGAAACCTTTTGATTCTGTAGCATATCTTCTAATTTCTTATTGCTATCAGAAAATCCTTGCAGTGTTTTTGTCAAGGTTTCAATCTTAAATTTATAACATTTGCATTGTTCACATTCCTTTCGAACTAAGGCAGTTAATTCAGCATTCTCCTTTTCTAAGTCTTTAACACTATCAATCAAAATTTCTTGCTCATTCTTAGAGGTGGTTACTTGTTTCTTATTGTTGGGTTTTGAAGCATCAAGCACAGCAAATAATTAAAATTTTTGAAACCCACCCAGGATCTATGCGCAAAACATAAATTAGTTGGTTAAGATCATACCTTATGGTGTCACATTTTGATGTAGAAATCAGCAACACAGATCGATGAATTTTCATCTCTTATGATGTTGCAACTAGATGCGATGTTGCGGTTTGATGTAGAAATCACCAACATAGATTGATGAATCTGTCTCTACGGTATCCACACATGAGGATGACAAAACTCCAATCATCACTTCTTGTGTTGTCAGATGGAATAGCCTCTCTCACTACGTCTCTACTAGGAAACATCTTTCTTTCTACTTTTCTGGGTGCTCTCAACTGTTTTCTCAAAAATGTCTATCTATCTCACTATTCCTTAAATGTTATATTTATAGCTCTAAGGCTTAGTGAGAAAAGACCTAGGCCTAGTTTAACTAAGAGTCCTAGTCTAACAGAAAGTGGGTAAAGGCTTTTGGACTTAAGTTATTGACTTAGTCTAACTAATGTCAATAATTAAGCCCAATATAATATACCTTAATAAAGCCCAAGAGAAATATAGTATTACTTTAATATTAAATAATATTACATTATAATATAATCTAATATTTTATTATATCATATTATATTATACTGGGCTATATTCTAAGGATCTCTTAATCCAATTAAGAATTCTAATTACATTACATTAATTCCACTTTTGTCTCACTCTTTGTGTGTGACCCTGTAGGTTCTTATTATGTTAGCAATGTTACCCAAATTAATCTAATTTTAGTATCATAGACAGTGAGCAGTATCTAGCAATACATCACTGCCACCCAAGTAATAAGAATGTCTGTGATTTGACATACCTAAATAGTGACCAATATCCCATGTATCTTAGTCCCTTTTGTTTGAATATCCGGATTAAACTTGAGGCATGGAATGTGTTATCTTCTTCATAATCCAATCTATATTTCTTGATCCCTAAGTGACTAATTGAAAACAAATGAATCAATATCACATATTGATCCATTTGAGTATGACCATGCATTTCTTAGTCCCACTCAA
>JANHAO010002874.1:0-27501 GCA_026873985.1 Saraca asoca | reverse complement strand
TTTAAAACGCGTCTTGTGAGGTAGAGGAGCACCCCCCTTTTAAGCACTTCACCCTTCACCTCCCCGAGCGATGTGGGACATTACACATGGCTAGTGCATTACTTAGACACAAGATGTTTATCTGGCCCCCCGACCTGCGCAAGAATTCTACGTCTGATTAACATATTACTTGGACGCAAGGTCATTCCGTGTAAGAATTCTATGCAGGGCAAGCATATTACTTGGACATGGCTCGCGCAAGAATTCTACACATGGCTAGCACATTACTTGGATAAGAGATGTTTATCTGGCCCCCTGACCTGCTCAAGAATTCCACATCTGATTAACGTATTACTTGGACTCAAGGTCATTCCGTGCAAGAATTCTGTGTGGGACAAGCTCATTACTTGGATGCTGCTCGTGTAAAAATTCTACATATGACTAGCGTATTACTTGGACGTGAGATGTTTATCTAGCCCCAGTGCTTCACGACGTGTGATCTCAATGGAACATTTACTTCCTTTGTTTGTTTTACATGCGCCGATTTTCATTTTCCAACGGCGACTGATAATTATTACTTTCAACTTTTAGAGCACATACGCTAAATCATCATTTACTGGCCATTATTTTCTCTGGACTGTTGGATTATGGGTAATTGACACCCCTTTTGATCCGACGGTAAGGTCGTATTCTCTTTGAAGTCGAAAGAGCTCTTCTTCTCCTTCTCACTTAGTCATTTGAAAAATTTTAGGCTTCTGGTGTTCTCAGCCTATCTATCCTCCCGGCCGCCATTGCAGTTGCTTTGCTACCAGCCTCTGCTGTTCTTTATTTGCCCTTCTAACTATTTCTCGATCCTTCAGACTTTTCCATCTCTACCAATTATGATACACTCCCTTTAGTCTTGTGTCTTGCGCATTATTCTTCCTTTGTAGGACATTAGGGACTTAACTTTGCCCAATTGATTAGGAGATTGTTAATGCTGGTGAATAGATACGGTTCGGATGCCTAGTCTCTGATTAGAGTAGGATAGTCGGGTTACTAGTGGATTCTAGGATTCCTGACACATATTAGCATCTTTTGAGATTTTATTGTCTGTCTGGAGTATATCTTCCATTTACCAGAGTCTAGGTTATCGGTGCGGTGGCATAGGGTGTGCATGGCTTGCGAGGTAGAGGGTTATTAGATCTGGTTTTGATATGGTTTGCTCTCGGTGAACTTATCGGTCTCTTTATTTCCTTTTATAGATCGGAGTGGGTCATGCACATCGCCGTCACCTGATTAGGAGTGAGGATGATGAATTAAACTCATCTTCAGATACGAGGAATGTCCGTCAAGCTGAAACTGCGACACCTAGCAAGAGGGGAGCCGCTTTAAACCTGGGTTCTTGTTCAAGATGCACCGGAGGCTAGAGGATGACATCGGGCCAATGCCTCGATCATCATGCATTGAAGCACCATAAATCCACCGTACGAGTTCGAGATGTCACCGTTGTCATCGAATCGAACTGAATTCCTAAGAGGTGCAGTGTCATGGTCCCTGCTCCTGAAGACTATGCCATTCATCCTCCTCGCGGCTTTATAGCTATTGGCATCCCGCATCTCTCTACGAGATTAAAATTCCCTATTCAACCTTTCATCATTGATTTTTTGAATAAGATAAAGCTTAGCCCCTTTCAATTGACGCTGAATTTATACACCGTGCTAATTTTACTGACACTTATCCATGAGGTCAACGGCCTCCCACCACCATCATCTAAAACCTTCTGCTATCTTACCTCAGGTGTGCAAATTCTGAGAATTGGCTCTATTATCTTTTGACGAGGCAAATGCCTTACAAAGAAATCTTCCCGCAGGGGGGTGTGAACGGGAAGTCCAATACTGAATGCTACAAGACTCACTGGTTCTACATCTTGTTCCCTTCACTGAGATACCTTAAGAATTTTAATTTCATTCTCATTCAGGGTAAATGGGCTGGGTTTGAATGAATTTGTTTACTTGTTTACTTTTTGTCTTCTGTTCTTGATTCTAGCTTATAGTTCTGAACTCTAACTTCTTGTTCAATTTTGCAGACAGTAACGGGAGGCAGCCAGCACTCGGGGTCGAGGAGTTGGACACTCTAGATTAGTTTGCTTCGTCTGAAGATCTCCTAATTTCAAGTTCAGCGAGGACGTTCTCCATTTTCACAAACTCACCCCACCACTAAACACAGTTGTGACAAGTGGGATAAGGATTTACCAACTGAGGGAAGTTCAGCCAGCGAACTTTGATGACTACGATAAGATCATGGACTTTATTCTCAGAGCCCCTTCACCAGACAGTAAAGACCATGCTTCTCCGAGCCGTATTGTCATATCAACTTAGGTCGTTACGGATCAACCCCTAACTTTTAATGCGAGACCTGCCTCCGAAGCTCCAGTGGCTACTGAGGCTGAAACAATTTTGACTATTGTAGAGCAACTAATCACTTTCGTAGAAGTCCCTCTTCCAGATTCAACCTCTTCGCCACGCTCTGAAGGGGTGGACGTAACCCATGCTGCCAGTTCTCCCAATCCCTCCGATCCTCTCCAAAAGAAATGAAGGATTGCCCAAGGGAGAAAGAGAGCGACCCTTCAAAACCCATCAGGGGTCAACATCACAAAGCCGTTGGCTGAGCCCAGATCAGAAACAGAGGTGCATGCTCGGACTCTTGTTAAGAATTTCTCTATGATCTTGGGCAATGATAGCAAGATCACAGCGATTGAGAGTGAGGATCTTTCCCTCAAGAGGCTGGCGAGATATGTCGCTCAATAGGGTCTATCAGTATGTGTTCTTACTCATTTTAGCCATCTCTTTTATTATCAAGTTTGACCTTACTATCTATTTTTGTAAAGCGTTCTATCATTGTTGAAGATTGCAGTTAAACCCTCATGAGCAAGATGAAGGCTTGTTGGGCTGGGATGCAGGAATTTGGGGGGGTAAATGAGGGAGTTAGAGACAGCGTTATCCCACAAAATGAAACGTCATGAGGATATGGAGATAAATTTTGGTCTTGCAACTAATGACCTCAACAAGGTAAGGATAGAGTTGTATGATGCCCAAACATAGCTACGACATATGAACAAGGTGGCAAGCACTGCCAAAGAGAGAGTACGAGCTACAAAGCAGCAGGCCAAGGCTTCTGCTGAAGAGGTGGCGACACTAAAGAGAGAGTTACAGCTTATGAAAGAGAGAGTGACAAAGGTTGAGGCTGAGATGTCCTCATGTGAAGCAGAAATAGCCACGAAGATAAGAAGGACAGTTCTCAAGTCATTCCTTTATACCATGTGGCAAAAGTATCCTGATCTTGACTACTCCTTCTTTGACCCCCAGGCCATCGAGGGGGTTGAACGATGGAAAGCTCGAGCAGTGAGGAAGAGTCTGGGTATCGAGGTCTACGCCTCATCTGTGGAGGTTGTTGCCTAGGGAGAGGGTGACTTTCAAGTTATCGACGTTGCTCCTGCGCCTGTTACTCCTGCACCTGATGCTTCTGATGTCCCAGCTTTGGGTCCGTAGCCCATTGAAGACTCAACTCACGAGGCCCTGTCCTTGTAGAATAATAATTGTATAATTTGACTTTTGATACTTCTGGCATATGTAATGAACCTTATAAACAGCCCATATAATTTTATGATAAAGCCAAGCTCTTCCTACATCTATTACTTTAGTACATGATTGATTGTGTGATTCCCATTCACTCATGCTCATATAATAGTTTGACATGTAAACTTTTGTTGCATTGTATAGCATATATCTTGCCATAAAAATCTCTAATCTTATTTCAAAGTATTCAAAGAATTACATACATACGTACAATGAATCAATTATAAGTTACCGAGACACTTATTGGTAAAAACGGTGGAGGTGCTCGGTATTCCATGCGTGGAGGAATTCTGTTCCATTCATATCCATCAGATGGTAGGCTCCATCACTCACGATCCTTTTGATGATATATGGACCTTCCCAATTAGGTCCTAGGGTCCCCTCACTGGGTTTGTAGGCTTTGGGGAGGACGAGACATAAAACGAGATCCCTGAGTTTGAACTTTTGAGCTTGCACTCTGTGGTTGTAATATCTCGCTATGTGTCACTACTGGATTACAGCCCTAAGGCTGGCTCTTTCTCTCATTTCCTCCAAAAGGTCTACGTTTGTTGCGAGTAGTTAGTTATTATCTTCTGAATCAAAGGTGATTCTTCGTTGTATAGCAACTTCAAGTTCTACGGGAATCATTGCCTCACCTTTGTATACTAACGAGAAGGGGGTTTCCCTCATAAAGCTATTAGCCGTGGTCCTATAGGCCCATAGTACCGACTATAATTCATCCATCCAGGCTTCCTTTTTAGCCTCTAACTTAGTCTTCAAGATCTTTTTAATGATCTTGTTGATGGCTTCTACTTGCATGTTGGCCTGTGGGTGGTCTACGGCTGTGAAACTCTTGACAATCTTGAGGTCTTTGCAAAACTTGATAAACTACTCGCTAGTGAACTAGGTCCCGTTATCAGTGACAATCTGCTAAGGGACCCCAAACTTACAAATGATGTTATTCCAAATGAACTTCTTGACCTTTGAAGACAAGATTTCGGCAAGTTTTTTTGCCTCCACCCATTTGGTGAAGTAGTCCACCACCATTATCGCATATTTACAGTTTCCCTGTGCCTTAGGAAGTGGTCCGATCAAATCTATCTCCCAAATTACAAATAGCCATGGACTCGTTATCTGCTTCAGGTAAGTTGGTAGAGCTTGTGGTACCTTTGAGAACCTCTGGCACTTATCGCACCTCTTAATGAGGTCGATAGCATCTTGTTTCATTGTTGGTCAGTAAAATCCCTATCGAAGGGATTTTTGTGCTAAGGAGAGCCTCCCCAGCATGGTTTCCACAATATCTTGCATGAATATCTTCCAAGACAATACTACAATCTTTGCCATCTATGCATATTAGAAGCGGGGTCGTGAACCCTCTCTTGTAAAGCGTATCACCGTAGATGCAGTATCTGGCTGCTCGAGCTCACAGACATCATGCCTCGAGTCTATTTTTTGGCATCTTCTTGCTTTGCAGGTAATTTATGATTGGATTCATCCAGGAGTTGGGCATTTTGGTGATGGCCATGATTACGTCTTGTTGTTCAATACTTGGGAATGGAAGGAGCTCTATTGGTATCGCTTCTATAAGGTCTGGATCGTCAGAGGTAGATAGTCGAGTCAAAGCATCTACATGTGTATTCTAGGCCCACGGGATTTGAGTGATGTCAAACTGTTGGAAGGAGCCTAACAACTCATGGACTTTCTAGAGATACCTCATCATTTTCTCCCCCTGTGCTTGGTATTCACCTCTTATTTGGCAAATAATTAATTGCAAGTCATTGTAAATCTTTATTTTCTCGGCATGTACCTCTTTGGCCAGTCGTAGGCCTGCCAACAAAGCTTTATATTTAGCTTCATTGTTTGTAGCCTGAAAACCAAATCTTAAGGCACTAAAGACCTTATGCCCTTTCGGACTAATAAAAAGCATTCCTGCTCAGCCTTTTGATCACAAGATGATCGATCAACAAATAGTTCCCACCATGGGGCCTCGGGGATTTCTATCTCATTTTGTAAGGGACCTATGAATTCGACAATGAAATTAGCTAGTGCTTGGCCCTTAATAGCTGTTCTGGGCTTGTATTCAATGTCAAATTGAGCGAGTTTGATCACCCATTTAAGTAATCATCTCGAAGCATTTGTCTTTTACAGAACTTGTCTTAGTGGGTACTGAGTTAGGTCCCTGATGCTATAAGCCTGGAAATAGGGCCGTAGCTTCCTTGAGGCAAAGATCAAGCAATAGATGAGATTTTCCATGGGCGAATATCTTGTCTCTACATCCAGCAGTCTTTTACTTACATAGTAAATAGGGAGTTGAATCCCTCCCTCTTCTCATGTAAGCATCATGCTCAAGACGTGCTGGGATACACCTAAATATATGGTTAATCTTTCACCCTCTTTCGGTTTGGAAAGGAGAGGTGCTTGCCCGAGATATATCTTAAGCTCCTAGAACGTGACCTCGCATTCAGGGGTCCATTCGAACCTCTTTGCCTCCTTGAGGAATTTAAAGAAGGGAATACACTTATCCGTTGCCTGGGAGATAAATCTGTTGAGTGCAGCGATTTGACTATTTAGGCTTTGAATGTCTTTTGGTCCTGCGAGAGAATGCATATCGAGCAATGCCCTGATTTTCCCTGGGTTCACTTTGATCCCCCTGTTATTCACGATAAAGCTGAGGAACTTGCCTGAGGCTACTCTGAATGCGCACTTATGTGGATTAAGCTTCATCTGGTACCTCCTCAGGGTTTGAAACATCTCATTAAGGTTGCGGATATGATCAATGAGCTATTTGGATTTCACTAGCATGTCATCTATATATACCTCCATTGTTTTGCCAATTTATTCTCGGAACATTATGTTTACCAATCATTGGTAGGTCGCCCCCACATTTTTTACTTTGAAGGGCATCACTTTATAACAATACGGCCCGCAGTCGTTGATGAAAGAGGTATGCTCTTCATCCTGTGCGGCCATTGGGATCTGATTGTACCCTAAGTAGGCATCCATGAAGCTGAACAGTTCATGTCCTGTCGTTGCATCTACCAACTGGTCTATCCTTGACAGAGGGAAATTATCTTTAGGGCATGCTTTATTGAGATCAATAAAGTCAATACATGTTCTCCATTTCCCGTTCTTCTTCTTGATGAGGATGGGGTTAGCCACCTAAGTGGGGTATCATGCTTCTCGAATGAAGTTATTTGCTAAAAGCTTATCCACCTCTTCTTTAAGCGCGGTGTAGCGTTCGACGATCATCAGCCTTCTCTTTTGGCAAACTAGTTTAGCCTGGCGATCGATGTTAAGTCTGTGCGACATTATGCTTAGATTGATACCCTCCATATCTTCATGGTTCCAGGCAAAAACATTCATGTTTGCTATGAGAAAACTCATCAATTGTGCCTTCATATCATGTGGCAGGCACTTCCCTAGCTTGAGGCATCTCTGTTCGTTTGCCTCACTCACTCGTACATCCTCTAATTCTTCAATGGGCCCAATGGCTCGCTTAGTGTCTATCGCTCGAGCATCGAGGTCATTACTGACCCCTTTCTCGCTTATCATTTGGGGCTCTCCCCCAGACACAATATTTATCTTCTTTCTTTGGACCTCGAGTTTAACTGCCTCTTCATAGCCACACCGGGCTACTTACTACTTTTTACGCATGCACTCAATTCCGCCCGGGGTTAGAAACTTGATGGTTAACATCCTAGTTGACGTTACCATGTTGAAGTTGTTCATGGCAGGTCATCCCAGCACCATATTACAAGTCAAGGGACAATCTATAATTAGGAAATCTGCCATGGCGGTTACTTGTTTGTCATGATCTCTCAGAGTAAGTGGGAGCTTAATCCATCCTACTAGGAGTATTTCATCTCCTGTGAAGCCATAAAGGGGCTCAAGTAATGGGTTCAGCTGATTCTCGTTCATGCCTATCTAGTCGCAGCACCCTTTGTACATTACATTTATGAAATTCCCAGTATCCACCATGATCCTTCTCACATCGACATTGTTGATTTTCACTTGAATGACTATGGCATCGTTGTGAGGGTAATGGACCCCTTGTGCATCCTCTTCCATGAACGAAATACTTTCGCTAGATATCTTGGCCTTCTTAGCAAGCCTTTCGAGCATCACGTGACTCATCAGAAAGACACGGCCCGCTGCTTTCACATAACAATCACGTGATCAGTTTGAGGTGCCAACAATATGAGGCCCTTTGTGTATGGTGAGAATGATCCTCATGGATGGCATTTCCTTATGCTTAGGAGTTTGATGGCGCTATAGCGTAGGCTGTCGCTGCCCTTGGGGTCGCACCACGTAGTCTCTCAGGCGGCCTCTTTTGATGAGGTCTTTGATGTTATCTTTCAACGCCCAGCAATCTAATGTGTTGTGGCCAACCTCACTGTGATAAGCATAAAACTTGTTGTGGTTCCTCTTCTCAATGGGGGTTTTCATCGACTTGGGTTTACCGAAATTTTCATTATCCCTCTCGATCACATAGATCCTGTATGGTGCGTTTGACAGGACAGTATAAGTATCGTAGCGACGCTGATATTGAAATTGTTCACTTCGATATTTGTATTTCAGCCTCCAAATCCCCCTTTTTGGCTATCCTCACTGCTTTTGCCTCCATTCCTTTTCCTGCCTTGATTGGAGGTACCAGTTTCTTCTTTCTTGTTCAACTTCTTTGGGCTGAAGGTTTCCTCCCACCGGATCTCATTGGCGGCTCGCTTGTAAAATTCATCGAGGCTCTTGACAGAGGACTTGTATATGTCCTCATATAATTTTCTGTCCTTTTGGAGTCCGGTTGTTATAGCAGTAAGGATACTTTCATCGGATGGATTGTCCACATTGCTGACTTCTTGCCTGAACTTGGCGATGTAATCCTTGAGCGATTCATCCTTTCGTTGGAAAATAGTGGCTAAGTGACAGGAGGGGGCGAGCTGTCTCTTCAGCGCTCTGTATTGATTGAGGAACTTGGTCTGGAATTCCTCCCAGCTCTTTATGCTGTGAGCTGGAAGGCTTCCAAACTACATCCATGGTACTTCTCCGAGTGTGGTGGGGAAGACTCGGCATTTTACCAATGGATTGGAGGTTTGTAAGTCCATCTGGACATTAAAGGCATCCAAGTAGTTGTAAAGATCACTATCCCCATTGTAGAGGGGGATGTTTGGGATTTTAAATCTGTAGGGAAGTGGCTTTATCTTAATCTGACTGGAGAATGAGGTTCTCTCTTCATGTGACTCCCGATTCCCCTAGGATGCGGACTTCTTTTCCAGATGCTCCATCCTCTGGAGCAGTTCTTTGACCATCGAGTCTCGGGGACTCAGACCATTGGCTGGAGGTCTTTCTACTCCTCTCTTCTCGCCTACTATAAGAGTGTCGGTCTGAAGTTCTATGCTTCTTATCTCACTCGTTATTGGACGAGTCACGATCTGTGTCTCTCTCACTATTAGTTTCGTGCGAGCTCTCGCTCTTGTGCGAGCTTTCGCATTGGGAGTCATCCTCCTCATCCTCCTGGTCCCGATGGGTTTCAGACCTTCGTCATGAATTGGAAGAGCGTAGTGAGTCGATTTGATGCCATTTGACCTTGGCTTGCTCTTCATGTTGAGGTCCTAATTGATGATGTCTGACTTCGGGTGTAGCCACTTCACCCTGCCTTAGTACGCCCTGAGCACGTTTGAGCCAACATTCAGAGCATATCAGCCAAATCCTTCATTGTGTTTTCCAATGCTTCCTAGCGTCGGTCGAGTGCCTCTTGGTGCTGTTGCTAAGCCTGAATCTCATCAGTTTCACAGACTATAGGTTGGTGTTGGGCAAAGGAAGTTGTGCCGATGTCGGCACCCGCCTTGGGAGTGGTTGTGTCTCGTTATTACGTCTAACCTTCGGGCTGGCCTGTTGGGACTCCTGCATTCCTGGTAACCTTTCCTCTTGCCATCGCATCCAAAATAGCTTATCAAAGAATAAAAATGGAGAATGTGTAGTGGGGGCCCTCCTTCTAGTGCCAAAATGTCGATACTAAAATCCGATCAATCGATTGAGTTCAGTGTTTCCCCTAATTGCAAGATAAATAAGACAGTTAATAGTAAAAGAAAGTAGTGAAGAAGAAGAAGAGTCAACAACACCATGAGTTTATCATGATTCGGCTAAAGGCAATTTGGCTCTTACGTTCACGGTGAGCTTTTGTTATTCTCTGAGGAGATTGGTTTTACAGAGTATGGATATAACAATGGAATTCCTTCCTAATGAATGGTGCTCACTTTTAATATTGATAGAGTTTCCCTATGTATATTTTCTTTTCTTCTCTATGATGACCTCATCCTTCTATTTATAGAAAGGGGGAGGGTTACAAGTGTAATTTAGTGAGTAGCAAAATGATTACTTCTGCCGTCCCGGGTATTTAATGCTTGGCACCGTACAATTAATACTGGACAAATCATTGTCAAATATTGGGGAGGTTGATGTATAAGTTTGGAGGTTGAGCTATCAGCTGAAGACGTGTGCCTTGGATTGCTAACTGGGTTCCTTACAGGCATCCGTTGTTAGTGGACGAGCTCGAAGTTAAGCAGGCTGATAGCTCTGTCTGATGCTCCTCAGAAGATCGCGGATCCTTTGCTGAGGGATCAGGAGTCTTTTCAACGAGCTGTACCCTTTCTTCCGTGATGTCACAAGATGCCTCTGACTTGAACTCGACGGTCGAGAGTTCTCGCTCAATGACCTCAGACTCCATCTTGGACCTCCATCAGTCTAAGTGAGCTTCCAATCAAACCTTGACCGGCCCAAAACGTGCTTACGAAAAATCCATATAACAATTTTGAATTAGAATAAAATTAAAAAAAAAAATCAACAGTTCTATCTACAACTTAAATTAGAGCAAGAAAGAAAAAAATTAAAAAGTTTTCTCACTTTTCTTCTGTTGACAAGTAAAAAATGCTTGTTTGGGTTCTATAATATTATGAAGATTTTTTTCTTGTAATGGGGGTTGTAAATTTTATGTATAATTCTATTATGGGTAAATTTTAGTATCATAAGATGATCTGGCAAGAGTCCTGCAAAAATCAAATCCGACAAAGAGGCCTATCTTGCCCAATTGCAAGGTCACTGCACAACCAGCTCGCTGAGCAGCAGCCCCCAGCTCGTTGACAATAAGTCTTAGCTCGTCGATAGCTCAAACTGGCAATCTGTTTAAGTTTAACCTTGCAAAGCAAAGATGGCCAGCAGTGTCTCACCTAATCAGAAGCCTACTAAGGTTAAGTATACAGCCAACAGACAACTTGCACCACCATTCTGTAGAATACAGTCCATGGGTCCCACCCACAGAAAATATTTCACACAAATCAACTAGCAATCTGCAGAAGCCAACTTATTGTACTTTAGCCTATCTTGTACATTTATTATTTAATGTAACAAAAATATAAATTATATAATTATATTTGTAACCTCCTTCCCTTTATAAATAAGAGGAAAGAGCCCTCTGTAAAGAGAGGTAGAAGAGAACACGATACCGAAATTTTGTAAAATTATCTTCAAATCAATAAAATGCAACTGTGGATATAGAGATTGGTACTGCTCGATTTTGGCCAAATCACGTTGAACTTCTGCATCCTTCACTGCTCTCCTCCTTCCTCCGACCATTTTGCACCTTCTTACTATCTTATCAACCAGATAGTAGCTCAGGTTTCGAAAGAATCCCCTCTCATGAACTGGATTTGACAGAACCAAAATCTAGTGTCAACAGATTCATTTTCGTTCTTTCAGATTAATAATTTTTTATGAAAAAAAAACTTATAATAGCCGTTTTTTGGCCAAAAACTCTGGCTAGAAATTAATTAACCTTTTCTTCATGGCGAAATTAACTAACTCAAATAAAGCACATGTGTTGCAATTGATTTTTTTAAATTTTTTCATACATGGAGGGACGGAAGGGATGGATGAGATTCTGCTCAAGGTACCATACCTGGAAGAGGTACAAGTGAATGGTAGTTAGACCAAGCCCTGTGTATTGTAGTGGATCAAGAAGCCTCAACATTAAGGTTTTTTATTTGGGCCAACCTCCACATTGAGCTTTGACCAAGCCCATTTCTGTGTAATTTTCAGCTTTGGGGCTTTCGGGCCTCATATTTTCCCAAAAAGACCTTCGGCAAGTCTACTTCAAGTAGAGGGACCATTATTTCAAAAAATATCTCTTGTATAAATATCTCATTTATTTATATATAAATAAATAATTTTTATATTATTTATATATCTTATAATTAATAAAATAATATTTTGTATTATGATAGTGAAGAAAATTTTTTTCTAAAATAATATTTTTCATTCTATTTCTTACGTATAACATTAAATAAATAAATCATTTTATATAATTTTAATTTTTATCAATAAATATATAAATAAGGTTATTTACATATATATATATATATATATATATTTGTACCAAACAGACAGAGACTTAACCAAAGGCTTTCTTTTCAAAATAGGGAACATATAATAATTCTAAATATATATTCCCATCATATAATACAAGATTCATCTTAAAGCAACAAAATAATCTATCACCAGCCCTCTGTAGCAATAATTTACATTGGCATAAGAGGAAGTAGAGAAGAAAGAAGACAGCCCACACACATATCAGAAGACAAAGGACTATTGACATTTTCCAGACTTGGAGTTTTCAAGAATCGGCGACTGAGGGGCCCTTGAAGAAGGAGACGGCTCCTCTTCCGGCGGCATATCTGCCAGCACAGCCATAATCCGGCGAATACTTGAAGACCTTGCAGGCCTAAAGCTGCTAGTTCTCTTGATGGTCTTGGAGAAGATGTTTGATGAATTTGAAAGGATGAGATAAACCAAAGCCTGAACCAGAATGAACATGCCTACTTTCAACAACATCTCACCCAAGCTGCTCTCCATTGCTTTGTTACCCTGAGTTAAAGCTTCTTCTATGAAAGATTTAGGATGAGGATATATAAGCTATTTGATACAGAAAATGGTAGAGAATAATGAAAAAGGGGATGAAGTCGGCTTGAAGATATGAAATCCATATGTCCTTTTATAGTAGTTTATGATTAGAATTTAGAAGCATAAGTTGGACCAGCGGTTGATTTGAAGAGTAGATTGAAGGTCTGGACTTTGACCTGGCATTTTCTGATTCACATAAAATAATGGATGAGGCGTGGAAACTTCCTTATTGTTATCTAAAAGATGTAAGACAATACGTGCAAGAGTCCAAGTGGCTACTAAAGTAGCATTATTTTTTATGGGAAAATCCAAAAGATGTGCCAAGGATTCTTGACTTATCATAGGAAAAGGTTGAGGTTTCTTATCAAGCAACTAGCCCCTGCAAAAAACGCGTTTTTATCTTAAAAGTCTTAATAATTGATCACAGAATAATTTATCTGAAAAGTTATATAGATTTAAATTTAATTAGGAATGATTGAAATGATGTGAAATTTAAGAACTAGTGTTATTTTCACAACTGTATATAAGATATAATTTAAAAAATAATTTTATTTATACTTTTGATCATAGATATTACATTTAAATGTATAATATAATTTAAATTAAAATAATTTTATTTATTTTAAAATAAAAAATTAACTTAACTCAAATTACTTGCATAAAAAGTAAAAAAAAATACAAAAGTTAAAAATAGATGTAAAATTTTTTACATTGAAATAACACAAAGTAAAGAAATAGTTTTTTTTTTTTTAAATAAGAATTCGGTCAATTTGAGGCCTCTGGCCGGTGGTGCTGACTGCTGAGTCAGGTCCTCGTCAGCATAATTAACATTCAGGCCAAATAGCTAATTGCTTAGCTAATGATGTTTTAAATTTTATGACTTGATTAAATTGCTTAGGCACGGGATGACAATACAATGACTTGAAAATGATCATGTGTACACCATCATAAAAGCATTTATGAAATGAAAATGAACTAACTTGACTTGCAAAACACGAGTGTCATATGATTGCGTGTCCAAACATCAACCTCCAGTAGTTTCTGGAAGATGACGAGTCTTAAACTCTTCAAATGAATCTGCGGGCCCCGAGGTTGACGTGTCATGCAATGATAACTTAGGCAGCCCTTTGGAAAGATACTAATCTTAATAATTGATGGCAGTTTCTTGGTGCAGATTGCAACACAAATCCGATCCTTTGGGACTCAGGGCCCTCAATTATGGCTCGGGGCCCTTCCACATGTAAAGGTCTGTTTGTTTGAGGGCCATGACTAGGTTGGGAATTTGATTACCCAAGCCAGTCAAATCAGAAAAAGAAATTGCTTAAATATGTCGGCAAAAAATAATTGCTTTAATATGTAAATCCCAGCTCAGATAGATCATTTGGTATTACCGCAAGCCTGGAGTAGAGACTATTAGAACTCGCGCCTATCATCGCTGGCAAACATGGTAATGGCAATGCGTTGAATTTGGATAGATTTGATATTCAAGTCAATCAAGGATTTGTACGTTAAATTTATTAAAGACTTAAATTCTTTAAATATCGATGGATTTCGATTTAAAGATATAATAAAAATCAGTTTTTGACTCATTTTGAATAGTAAAATATAATCAGGGGATTTTTTATTATAAAAAAATAAAAAAATTATTATTATTAATAATTAATTTATTATAAAATACATATATAAATAGATCTAATGTACTATTTAAAAGAAACATATGATTCATTAGATGTTTAATAATTAAATTTAAACCTAAATCATATAATTTAGATTTGATCTATTGAATAAATATTTATTAAATCTAAATATTTTTAGCATCCCTAAATATTAGCTTAAAAATTATATTTATCAGTCATGATGCAATCTTATTTCTTTTTATTGATAACGTATAGTCTTACTTCTATAAATATTAAGAACGAACATGAAAGATTTTAGAAAACAAACTTAACCTTTAAATAGATTGAACTATCAAATACGGAAATTATGCTTGTACACATGAGCAAAGGGGTAATTGGTGGAGGGCACTCGTTTCACCGACAAAGAATTCAAAGTTCAAATACTTGAAGGAAAAAGAGAAGCTTTTTCCTCGCATTTTTACACCCCAGGATTACCAAGTCTAAATGCTGTTCCTAGATTCAACGCGTACAGCTATTCAAATAATCCTTGACCCAGTTTCCTTTGTAAAGCTTACTTTTATGCTTGTCATGTGCACAAAAGTGTGTACTCATCACCTATTTAACCGACTCTATTTGTTCCTATTGTCAACAACTTGCTCCACGTTTATTGAAGATGCTTTGATACTATGTCGGAAATCAAATCTATGAACTTGTTTTCTGCTTTCTCCCCTTCAAAACAATTACATATCCGGAAGAATAATAATAGGTACACTCAATATTTTTAATCTCGTTCATTACAAATTTGAATTTAACTATTTAAGTATATTCAGTTAATTTAGTAGTCCTTTGAATGAAAAAGACGGCGAGGGACCCTCCACCACTCTACAAATCCAGGAAGGGTCAGATGCACAGCAATTTCATAAAGACATACAGCACTGATTCACAGGTGTATGAATTGGGAAAACCAATAAAATCAAGACAGAATTCATTTGAATTGACTCAGATCCAATACAACGGTTTAGACACAACAAAAATGAACGGCAAATCTTAGAAACATTTTATTGCCTAAAATGACTGTAAAAATTAGATTAGACAACCCAAAACCATGGACCAAATGGGGCTCAGAAATGCACACCACCCATGCACTTTATCTGTTCATTGTATTTTCTGGCTACAGAACAATATCCAGCAAAGGAATAACCAAAAGATTAAAAAAAAAAAAGGAGTTTATTGTATATTTTGAATCTGAAATACTATATCTTCGCTGCAGATTTATACTTGATTAGACGATTTATGGCAATACAGCTTCAAGATGCTTTTAATGTTTACTAATGTACCTGCAATCACATTCCAGAATAGACAATGTCAGTTCATTAATAATAATTAGAGTTTCTTCAAAAGAAAAAACATTTTTGAGCCATTACAGGATACTTATAATGGAAAATTTATGGCTTATAACAATACCATCAAAATGGAAGGCACTGGTTTAGGCTACTAAAAATTGATCAATTAGATCTTTTGTCATATAACAAACAAGGAGCCAGCCAAGACTTGCCGCATATAAGCATTCATTCATAATGAATAAATTATGTTCTTTCTTTCTCTTTCCTTCTCCAAACTCTTCCATAAGCAACTCAAGCCTCTTTATTCTAAGACAAAAATCATTACACTACCACGATTTTACTTTCCGGCTGTCTCAAATTATGAATAAGATTCCTCTTTCGAGTCAGGGAATTGGATCCCTTTTACCATTAGGTTTAGAGATGCCTGAATTAGATTCCTCTTTAAGATTGCCACAATTTTACATGAGACTGCTGAAGGCTAATGATTATAATATATGGTCTCCACTGAAATGGCATATCATGATCATGCACCGACTCTGCTTATGGTTTGTTTGGACCAAGGAAAATTGAGGGAAATTCCTTCCCCTCCCTTCCATTTTTCTATCTCCTAAAGAGGCCATAAATCGGCAATCTTCCAATCTAAAGCATCTTTGCACTCAAAAGATTAAACCATTGCAATTAAGATTGATTTAGAAAATTTGTTCTTTCTACATTTACAAGGTTCTGGAACATTAACGCTGCCAATTGACAAATGAAAACTTGCGTGCACAATAACAGTATACTGTTAAAATACTAGATAAAAATGGCAGATCCCGATATATAGAAAGACTCACTTGTTGAAAATTGATGATTAACACCCTTCAAAACACACAAATTATCATCTTACTAACTGGACTTCGTTATCTGGTGCTAAAGAAAACGCATGTAACTCCAGTGGTTTCAATATCTTTTTTCGATGAGAAAGCAAATCAATTTTAGAATCAATCTTACAAGTCTCCAAGGTTTGGAACTCATATTATGAAAACAAAAAATCATATAGAAAAAAAATACTACAAATAAACAACAAATATACCTAATACCGTGATGAATATGCGGACATCAATGAATTCTCATCATTCTGATTGTGTATCTCCAGTGAGGGGCAAACCAATCACCCCTCTTTCAACAGTCTCCAAATCACCATTGCCACCAACAGACATGGTCTCGGCTTCATTCTGACTCAAAGTAGTATCAGAGTTGAGAAGGCCATGCCTATTAGCAATGTGACTCAAAGTAGTTCTCAACCCATAAAAATCCTCTTCTTCCTCATCCATCAATTCAGACAAGCTCATCATAGCCATCCTCAGTTGCCTCCTTATCCTCCTCCCCCGCAAAACCCCTTCTTCCTGTTTTGAAGTATCCAGCTGAAACCGACAAAGCGGGCACGAATTATGATGTACGAGCCAAGGCACAATGCAATTACAATGGTATAAATGCTTACAAGGAAGCTGCTTTGCTTCGGCACCAACAAAAATCGGGTCTTTGCAAACAGCACAAAGAACAGCACCGCCCGAATCCAGCTCGGAAAGCAACGAATCGGTAACTACAATTGTGGGTATAGAATCTGCGTTATCAGGTGATGTGTCTTCAGCGACGTCTTCAATGACAGCATCGTTTTGGTCGTAGTCGTCGTCGCCGGCAGGGGCAATGAGGTGGTGCTGGAAGAGGCGAAGGAGATAAGGAGTGTCGAATAGGGAAAGAGTGGTGGGGAACGGATTCGGGTCGGGTTGAATGGAGTCCATGAGTTCGAGGAATTGGTGGGAGTGGCAATGGGGGCAGAGGATGGTGGAGAGGGAGGAGGAAGTCGTGGAAGGTGAAGTTAAGGCAACGCTCATGTCACATTCGTGGCACCAGTATGTCTTCAGTTCTATCTCCCCCGTCGTGATGGTGGAGTCGGCAGCGGCGGCGGACATGGCCCCCCCTTCCGAGCTTCCCTTGAATAGCAGGTGTTAAAGATGGGGTGGTCTGAAATTAGAACAAAGGGGGAGGATTGTAAGAGAGGGAGGGAAGGAAGAATGGTGGAGCCCGCTCTCAACCTTCTTTGGTTGGTCTCTCACTTTTGGAAGCACCTGCTGGATCGCCATCACGACGTCGTAAAGTATGTTATACGCGGTGTAGCATATATTCTAACCCACATCATTGTCGCTTTGACCAGTGGTTAAGGCATGTCCCTGCCAAGTAGCCCGTGAGAGGTGCGAAGTATTTTCAGTTATTTTTATTTTATTATTTTTTAAAATTAAAAAATAAAAAATTTATTTAAATATAAATTTTAAAAATAAATATTTTTTTATTTTAAAAATAAAAAATATATTTAATATTATTTATAATTTTATTATTAATAAAAATAAGTATTTTTTTATTTTTTTAAAAAAATTTAAAAGTAATTCTATATAAAAATAAGAAAAAATATCATTTTATTATTTTTTAAAAATTATTTTTTTAATTATATTTTTAGAAAATAATTTTTAAAAAATAATTTTTAAAAACATATTGTCAAATAGATTTTTTTATTTTTGTAGAATAAAAAAATAAAAAAAATATTTTTGAAAAAAAAAATAATTTTCTAAACAGGCCCAAACCTCTTAGGCGACGTGGCCCTTTACTTTTTTGAATTTATTTTAAACACGAAAAAATACATAAAAAAAATTAAAACCTCTTTGGGCCTGTTTGGTGGCCTTTTTTTTTTATAAAAACAAAAAATATTGTTTGATAAATTATTTTTAGAAGTTATTTTTAAAAAATTATTTTATAAAAGTACAATTGAAAAAATAATTTTTAAAAAATACTATTTAGGTATTTTCCTTATTTTTATGCAAAAATATTTTTAGATTTTTTAAAAAATAAGGAGAATACATACTTATTCTTAAAATTTACATCCAAATAAGGTTTTTATTTTTTTATTCTAAAAAAAATTTTAAAATTATTTTTTAAAAAATAAAATAAAAATACTTGAAAACACTTCCAAACATGTCCTTAAATTTTACCCCTTCTAACTTTAAAAACTTAAAATCAAAATTTTAAATTATACAAAATCTTTTTTATTTCACCATATACAAGCACATATAAAATCTGAAATTAACATCTATATCTATTTAATTAGGCATTTTATCAACTTATATAATTTTTAATGAACACTTTAAATACAAATCACGTTATTATTTTATTTTAATTTTATTTTTAAAATAAAAAAATATAAAAAAAAAACTCTTCAACTTTGGATTAATTGGAATTTAGCTTTTTCAATTTTAGAAACTTAAAATTAAAGTTTTAAATTATATAAAAATTTAGAATTAACATATATTACTTACTTAATTAATCATTTTATCAAATTATATAGTTTTTTTCTAACTAAATGGGTGATATGTGTTAATTTCAAGATTTTATATAATTTATTTTGATTTTAAATTTTTAAAGTTCAAAAGAATAAAATTCAACACTTAAGATTAAAGGACTTTTTTCTTTTCCTTTTTAAATAAGAGTTTTTAGAGTTAATAACATATCGATGATTTAATACCATAATGTCTTTTCGGATTATACATTGAATAGACGATGAGTTTTGGTTTTAAATCAAAGACAACGGCGTTAGGGTGGCATCACTCTATCACTTGCCTACAAACATAATTAGCACTACCAACTCTTAAGACCGTAATAACAAGTTAACAACCAATCCAACTAACACACTCTAATTAGCAATCAAATGTCACTTTGATCACCCATTAAGTTGCGTCCCTTTTCCTCTAACATTGCAACCACTTAAATACTATACTTTGTGAAATTTTCTTATTATATGCATACAAATTTCATATGTAGAAAGCAATACAACGATTTCATGTATAAAATTCATATGACTTTTATAATATATAAAAATTTGTGTGTACACTAATAATATTTTTCATATATATATATATATATATATATATAAAAATCTAATCAACGACGAAATCATATTGATCACATGGGGTCAATTGACCCTACTAGATGAAAAAAAAATTCATCTAATTATATATATGAAACTACCTTTGATCCCACTCAATAATTTTAAAACGATTTGAATTCAAAGTTTTGTCACCCATTTTAATGATTAGCAACTAAATTGCTTACTGGTATTTCTTATCTTAATCTAATTAATTTATTTTATAATTAAGTGTATAGTTTTTTTTTCCTCTTCGCATATATAATTTATTATTTAAATTTTGAGCCATGAATTTTTTTTTATTCTTGAAAATGAACTTAGGAACTGTTCATTTTCTGAAATTAGTATGGATCCTATTAATGGTAACTACAAGTAAAAAAGAGGTTTTCTTATTATGAATTTCGCAAGAGTCAAATGTATATTTAGATGGCTGGTCATTGGATACAATGAAAATTATGTATTTGACAATATTATTCATAATACCATCATTTAAAAATTTAAAAAATATGAAATCCCGGTTTGAAATTTTTAATATAATTTTTTTGGATTTTGCTTTTGTACAATAAGAAAAATTCTATTTTGAGTTGTTATTCAGTTTATATTTTAAAAAGTTCATATTAAAGTTTTGTTGCAATTTTTTTTTTATAAAAGATGAAACTTTTTTTTTTTTGATAAAAATATTGATCTACTTATATGGAAGAAAAACTCTGATTTTTCATATTTATATTAAATAAAACATTTTAATCACGAATATTTTTAAGACATAATCATATAAAGATTGACGCTACTAAATATATTTTCTGACTATGCCACTAAATCTTACAAAAGCTAAATAACTAGGATTTTCTTAGAAAAAGGAAAATAGTGCTCTCATGTAATTTTACTAATTCTCATTCAAATAGTGACTTGTGTTATGTTTAAATGTGAGAGAATTGAGGGAATTGAGGAAATCAGAGGCTATGTCATAAATCAACTCGGATTTCATGACCCAGTGATTTACCACACATACCTTAATATAAAAGTTAGATGTTTAAGAAGTTTTAACATAAAAATTATAATTTTGTATATAAAACCTTGTACATAATTTTTTCATAAAATTTTTCAATTTTGTATGAATTTTGTGTACATACAACAAGTATAAAAAATTTTAAAATTTCATTGATCAAAATTTTTCATTTTTATATAAAATTTACAATTTTTAATAAAAATGTTGTAAAAGTATGAAAAAAAATTCATATAAATTATAAGAGTAAGTGTCTATGTATGATTGATAAAATTAATAATTTTGTCCTTAAAATTATAAAATGTTAGTAAAATGATTTCTAAATTATAAAAATTATCATAATAATTATTGAATAATATTTTATTCATACAATTTTGTCATTTTAGTGTATTATTTAATAATAAAATTATATCTACGAAGGGATGAAATTATATAGATGAAGTATTATTCAAAATTATTATAATTATTTTTATAATATAAGAATTATTTTTCCAGCGTCCTAGACGAAGTTATTAATTTTACCAATTTTATTTATAATATACCCAAGTATCACTATAAAAAATATTAAAATTAAAATTTCTCTCGTCTCTTACCATAACCATATTAAAGTCTGCTGAAAATACTTCATTGGTGATAATAAAAATCATTTTATTTAGAGTAAGCTCCTCTAATTGAATCAATTTGGGAAGGTTTATTAGCAAAACTTTAGTTAGATTACCCACAAAATTTAGATGTATTGCATATGTGGGAATGTAAAAGAGACTGAATGGAGTCAGTTAATCTTACACATGGCCTTTCCAAAAAATGAACAAGACTCCCGTGCTTACGGCAACATATTAATAAACAGGAAAAAGGCTATACCCAATTTTCCGATTAATTAAAGTATACTTTGTAAGAATTTTTATGAAAACGTTCAATTTTCAAAGACATTTAAATAATTTTAAAAATATAAAAAATATTTAATATTTTAACAATTGTGGAGGGGCTTCCCGGGCAGGACCCCAATGATAGGGCAGGAGGCATTTGTAGATTGAAAATATTTTTAATCTTATTATAATATTAAATTCTTAATATTATTTTCTCTTATATTTTAATAAGTAAAATATTTTCACATTATGTTTAAGTGAATATTAAATTTACGAGATAGTTTGTTGATTTATCTTAACATTTTTTATGAAGTGTAACAAATTTGTTTTTCTTTTTCACGCTTGCTGTTATGCTATTCTGCTTTTTGTTATGCAGTTAGGCATAGATAGTTTCTTTCTATTTTATTGAGCTATAATTCACATTTTTAGCATGAAAGTAGAGTCCTCTACTATATAAACTTATGTAATTCATTCAGATGAATAGGGAGAGTAGTATATTCAAAATGTATATTTTTCATTCTTAATATGGTATTATTGACAATGGATTTTGGTTCAGCCCAAATCTAGCCAACTTGAAATTCTTTTGAACTCAAACTGCAATTCGGTTGTTGCAAAATGAAGGATGAAGAGATGGAAAGGAAGAATAGCAAATACACAGAAGACTTTTAACGTGATTCAGCCAAAATCGGGCAGCACTGGTCCCTGCGTCCACGGTAATGTTATTGCTTTCGAAGGAATTTCTACAGAGTTTCAGTATACTTGTTCAAGATGCTTTACAATGATCTTCTCTCTTCTATTTATAGAGACTGGGGAGGTTATAATTGTAATTACATAATTTATAGTTTTGTTACATCAAATATTAAATATACAAGATAGCCTAGATTATTGTAAGATGGCTTCTGCTGGTTGCTTTCTGTGGGTGGGCCCTGATAAGTTGTTTCTTGTAGAAGCTTTGCAAGTTAAGTTTGTGAGTAGATGTATGCTTCGTGTTCGGCCTCTGCGGGCTTCTCGCTGAGTGAGGCATTGCGTCTCACGAGCTGGGGCTCTTGTCTAGGATCGCTGTTGATCTAGACCAGCAAGGTCGTGTTCGCACATAGTGGCGTGAGCTCATGTTAGGTGAACTATTGGCTACGTGAGTTGGGATTGTGGTCTTGTCCTAATGCTTTGCCAAGCGCGTAGCTTGTGACCTTGTGCTTTTGTTTAGCGACCTCAAGCTAGTACGAGCTGGGCTTCATCCTTCAGATTTACTTGTTGGACTTTTGCCAGCCCATTCTGCATAGCACCAAAAATCACCTATAACATTAGCCCTCCAACTCTTAGTTCGCTCTGCAAACTGAGAGCTAAGACTTGTTGGCAAAAGTCGATAATTGTAGTGTAAATGTTGCTCGTTAACGAGCTCAAATTGAATGCTTGGATAGGTCACATGCAATGTTATGGGTAGATTCCTACATACCACAGCTAAACAAAATATGTTTTATAACCAATTGATTTAATTTACTTTGAATGACAATAAGCTCAAGCACCAGAGCCCCCTAGCATATCATGAGCACGATGTCTAAGTAGGTCACATAAGAGTTATGCCTGGTAGGTCATGCCACAACATTTTTGTTGCTCAATGGGTGATATGATTTTATCCTAATGACTCTATGCTTTATTGAGCTTTTTGCTGGAAATGAGTATGTTTTAAGCGTCTCCACACCTTAACTAGACCAGAGGTCACAGTTGACAATGAATTTATTTTGAGCGTCTCTACGCCTCAATTGGACCAGATGTCACAGTTGGTAATAAATTTATTTTGAGTTTCTCCATGTCTCAATTGGATTGAAGGTCGTAGTTAGCAATGAGTTTGTTTTGAGTGTCTCCATGCCTCAACTGAACCAAAGGTTACAGTTGGCAATGAGTTTGTTTTAAGCGTCTCCACACTTTAACTGGATTGAAGGTCATAATTGCCAATAAGTTTATTTTGAGTGTCTCCATGCCTCAACTGGATCGGAGGTCACAGTTGGTAATAAGTTTATTTTGAGTATCTTCATGCCTCAACTGGACCAAAGGTTGCAGTTGGCAATTTGAATACACATGTTGCTTGAGAAAGTTGGCCGCATGCAAACTTAAAGGGTTGCACACACTTAACAGTGAGGAGCAAATTGGATACATGTAATCAAAAGATCGCTTTAGGGCTGTGCCAACGGCAAAACAAGGTTTCTTTCAACAGAGACAAAGAGGGGAAGCTTCAATACTAGCTTCTAAACTATAATACATTATCAATGTATGATCCTAACTAAGGCTCCTTGCTCTTAATTAGGATCTTGCTGGGAATGCTGAGGTCGTTGCCCCGCAGGTCACACCATGTACTCTCTTAGGCGGCATCTTTTAATCAGGTCCTCAATAGCATCATTAAGTTTCCGATAATTCGAGGTGTCGTGCCTGACCTTGTTATGATAGGCGCAAAACTCTTCCCTATTTCTCTGCCTATAAGGGATCCTGGAAGGGTTGGGCCTCTCGAAGTCTTCTCTTTCCCTTTCTGTTATGTATATCTTATCTTGAGTGTCAGACAGGATACTATAATTGACATGGTGATCTAGATGTAGAGGGCGCTCATTTCTAGCCTTCTTTTTAGATTGACCATTAGAGTCATTGACTAGCTATCAAACCAATCAGAATTAGAAGTTTATATAATCAGATTACCTTACATTACCTGTAGTATAAGGTAACACCGGGTCGAGCCCTTGGATCTTCTAATAATAACAATCAAATTAAGATATAAATAGGGGGTTAGTTTGCAGTAGCTAATCTAACAGGAAAACAATAAGGCAGAAACTGTAACAGAATGCAAGTAAGAACTAGTCCAAAGGAGTCACTAAACTTGATATTAATCCATCATTGATTACTAAGTATTCATTCAATTATTGATCATATTCTATGGCCTAAAATTATAACAAGAATCCTTGAAATGATTAATGAGTCTAATCAGAACTCAGCCAACAAATAACCCATCAAAATTTCAATGCATTGTTTAGTTTTTCTATCCTCTTCTACAAGTGATTATCAAAATCTCAATAATTATATTAACATCTAAACTAAATGAATCCATTCAATTCAGACATCACAATAAAAACAAAGAGGAAAGAAGAAGAAATGACCAATAGATTGAATGTAGAATGAAATATCAAGACCTCAACATCAATCTTCAAGTTATCAGCCCCTTTGGACTGATTATAGGAGTTTTAGCCTTCCATGGAGTGGAGGTATGAAAAATACAGAGAAAAACTGAACCCAGAATGCTACAATATGTCACAATACAATGCTATCTTCTGCCCTCACACTCATTTTAATAAAAACTGCCTAAGAAAGAGAAACTGTTTGCTGGTTGGTAGAGTAGGTAGGAAGTTGGTGCAGACTGGTTGCTTGCTACTATTTTGCTGAGGCCTATCCTTTTGCTTGAAATGCCAATTATAGTTTGCTTCTCTGACTTGGATCTAATGGAGTATGGGGTTGCCTCAGGGAATGGTCAAAGGGTTCGAGTTTTAAGCCAATTGGGGCCTAAAAGTCCAATTCTACATAAGCCCAACTCATAGCAATTCTGTCTCTCTGTTGCAGCTCATTTTTCACGCCCATATTGATCTATTCAGCTCTGAAAGTCTTCATAGAAAATGTGACCTTATGTCTCAGCTTCCATTTGGGTTAGTTTCACCTTAATTGGACCTCTATAACTCCAATTATTGTCTATTGAATGCATGAAGGTCAGGCTACCAGAGGCAAGGTTGAGACAACATTTTGGTTGTGACTTGAGCTCCAATTTTAGGTACCCAATCGTGCAATTCAGTCTTTGAGGCCTTCATGAAAGTTGTAGATCTATATCTTATCTTTTCTATAAGATAAGAATCACATTTATTGGACAAGTGTAGCTTGAGTTATAACCAGATTATAGAAACTGCTCAAAATGGCCAAAGACTACAGAATTTTGCATAAAGCTCCTAATTGAAACAAAATTTGAATATGCAATAATCACAGCTCAAATAAATTAGTTTAGACCCTAAGAAGCTTAGTGAGAGGATAATTAAATGATTAAAATATTTCCTTATCAGTCATTCCTATGACTGTTTTTGTCATTGCTAGAGTTATTCCTCTTTTTGCTTTGCCCGAGGCCACCTACCTTGCTCTTTTGATCGGACTTGCTTGAACCGAAAGTTTCCTCCCATCTAATCTGCTTGATAGCCCGATCATAAAACTCATCTAGGTTGTTTACTAGGGATTTGCATAGGCTTTTAAATAGCTTTCCATCCTTACAAAGCCCTATTGATATCACAGTCAGGATGGCTTCATCTGAGGGCTTTTCCACATTATTGACTTCGTGCCTAAATCAGTCGATGTAATCCTTCAGTGACTTATGCTTATATTGAAAGATCATAGCAAGATGATAGGGGGCGTGAACTGCCTCCTCATTGCCCTATATTGATTAAGAAAATTTTCTTGACACTCTTCCCAGGTGCTGATGCTACAAGTTAGGAGGTCTCTGAACTACGCTTGAGGTATATCTCCTAATGTAGTTAGGAAAACATGACACTTGATCAGCAGATTACTTGTTTGGAGATCCATCTAGACATTGAATATGTTTAAGTGGTTGTGTGGGTCACTATCTCCACTGTATAGTGGAATAATGGGAATCTTAAGCTTGTGGGGGAGGGGTTTTATCTTGATCTCCATGGAGAAGGGAGTCCATTCCTTAGAATGCCCCTGATTGTCCCGATCTCGAGGGTGTTCTTCTAATTGCTTTACCCTTGAAGCAATTCTTCTACTAACAAGCCTAAAGTCCCAGGTTGTTAACTGGAAACTTAGTGGCTTCTTTCATTTTCTTGGTGCGATTTGCTCTTGATGGGCCTTGCTTGAACATCCAGCTCCTTGCTATTTATGTATGTTTCCAGGTGTAACGACCTTAGCTTGTCTTTGCACACCCTAGGATTGATCTTGTGCTAACGCTATAATTACTTTAGTCAGTTCTCCCATCATATTTTCTAACTTCTCCTGACGTTGAAGCCAGGCTTGTGTTCCATCAGTGCCATTTGCAACAACAGCAGGTTGGAAAGGGCTAGTCAAGGGCAAGCCAGTAGCAACACCTATAACAGGAGTAATGAAGGAGCTTGTTATAGACACATGACCTTTCAACTGATTAACCAATATGTTTGAAGCTCTGGTGGCTCTTCCTCTGGCCATTGCAGTAGTAGAAAATGAATTAAGATGCATATGTGTCCCCATAGATGGTGCCAAAATATTGATAGTGGATTTTGGTTTGACCTAAATCTGGCTAACTTGAAGTTCTTTTGGACTCAAACTACAATTCAATTGTTACAAAATGAAGGATGAAGAGATAGAGAGGAAGAACAACAAATACGTAGAAGGCTTTTAACATGGATGGGTCAAAATTGAGTAGCATCGATCCCTACATCCATGGTAATATTATTGCCTTCGAAGGAATTTCTATAGAGTTTCAGTATACTTGTTCAATATGCTTTATAGTGATCTCCTCCTTTCTATTTATAAAGGTTAAAGAGGTTACAATTGTAATTACATAATTTGTATTTCTGTTACATCAAACATTAAATGTATAAGATAGCATAGACTACTACAATATGGCTTTTGTAGGTTGCTTTTTGTGGGTGAGCCCCGATAAGCTACTTCTTGCAGAAGCTTTGCAAGTTAAGTCTATGAGCAGATGTATGCTTCATGTTCAACCTCTGTGGGCTTCTGACTGAGTGAGGCACTGCATCTTGTGAGCTGGGGCTCTTGTTTAGAATCGCTGCTGATCTGGATTAGCGAGGTCGAGTTCACACATAGCGGTGCAAGCTTGTGCTAGGCGAATTGTTGGCTACGTGAGTTGGGGTTATGGTTTTGACTTGATCCTTTGCCGAGGACACGACTTGCAACCTCGTGCTTTTGTTTAATGACCTTAAGCTGGTGTGAGCTAGGCTTTTTCCTTCAAACTTGCTTGTTGGGCTTTTACCAGCCCATTATGTATAGCACCAAAACCACCCATAATAGGTATCAGAGCACTATCCTTTTGCTGCTTGATGGTGCAAGGTGATAGGTTTGCTTGGCCTAAGGGGGCAGCAAAGAACTCCAAATTTCAAAAATTCTTCTCCCCTTTGGCTGAGCAAATCTCCCATAGATCCACCAGTTTGAGGTCTCAAAGTATCCTAGAT
>JANHAO010002873.1:0-28298 GCA_026873985.1 Saraca asoca | reverse complement strand
TGGAGATATTGATCACAAATAAAATTAATTAGATTAATTTTATAAAATGTCTTCAAATTGTTTGAAGGGCATTTTGGACTTTTGTCAATATTTCGAGGGCCTATTGGGTCACACGTAAAACGAAAAAATATGAGGAACGCCTGAAATTGGAAAATTGGATTTTTAGGAACTAAATTGAAAAGTAGTCGAAGTTTTAGCGGATGGAAAAGAGTTTTCCAAAACCCCATGGGCCCGACTACAATTTAGAGAAATTACAGGGGCCAAAGTGTAATTTTAAAAATTACACTAAAATGGCGTCGTTTGGCCGAAGGGCCTTAAAAGCCCGAATTACGTTTTGCACGGTATGACGCATTTTCTTCCATGGTGACCTTTCATCTTCTTTGACGAGCTCTGCTAGGGTTCTGGTGAGAAAAGTCCATCTGACTTTTGGAAGCTGCTAGCTAGCATTGGGTGGTGGTCCTACTTTTTTGGCGTGGATTTCTGGTGGTGGTTGGGATGCTTGGACCTAATTTTTGGTGACTCCTTCTGTCGCGCGCTTGGACCAAAGGTTAGTCTTCTAACACTCCTAGCTTCTTCTTGATGCTTGATCCTAGCTAGATCCGGGTGGATTGTCCGGTTGGTAGCCAAATTTTTTTTTAATTTTAGGACGAAAATGCCCCTAGCCGGTCGAACAATCCAACACTAATGAGTACAAACATCCAAATGTGCTCACAAGATTATACTTCATAAATTTAGTTATTGGTGATGCTATTAGGTATTGGCACCTAAGTGGTATGTTCTTTGTAAACTTTGTCATCGATATTGGTCCATTCTAATTAGTGATCAACAAATTTTATGATACAATCTCAATTCACATGATTGTTACCTGTAATAAGAAAGAAAAGGCTCTCTGAATTCCAACATGTGTTATTTCTCATTTATGACAGAATTATTGAGAAAAGATAAAGATGTGTCTTTTGGTTCATTCTTTAAGATAATTCAGGCCTATTTTTCCATCTAAGTGGATCAAATGTGTGAGGAAGAAAAGTGTCATTTCAATCTCCTACACTTGTGATTATGTTTAATTTACTAATAATAAGGTGGAAATTAAACATACCAATAGTGGGAAATTTATAAGGCTTATTGCTATAAATGAAACATATGTTCACATTCCATAACCATTGAGGAAGAGAGGAAGAATAAGAGGAAAAACTCTTGATCCCTCATTTATGATTTTTAAGCTTAATTACGCTTCATTATTATGGGATAATGATGGAATTAAGTACTGTGGTTATAACTTTTGGGTATATAACCATTAAGTAATCAAAAGACAAGTTTTTTAGGTAATGTAACTAATGTTACTCTATAAGTGAGGTGAATCATAATAAGGTAACTGATATCACTCTTTAAGTGAGGTGAATCATAATTTGAAACATACAGACTCAGTTATTCTATTGGCTCTTGATTCAAAGGCTATACTTGAGTCTCTATTGTGCAAGAAAGGGAACAAAAATGTCTTCTATTTTACTTTTCATAATGTTAACTTAGTTATTGATCATAGGCACACTTTTGGGGTTATTTCTATCATTCTAGGACAATTTTACAAGATTATTGAGATCAAAGATCTTCCATACGTTGTAACTCACCTTACTAGAAAAGACAGGTGAGTTCATGAATCTCGATAATATAGATTGTTTTTATTTATTTTTATAAAATATAAAAATCACTACATTGGTATTAAAGCATTTAGTTGTAGAAACATGTTCATAGGTGTAGAACATAGTCTTTGGCATGTGACTTAGTATCTTGAATATTTTTTTCCCTATGTGATCTTCATAATTTGCATGAAATTGACAAGTTAATGGACTTACATGCCAAATTTTTTTTATTCAAAAGTGATTAAAAAAAGCATAAAAAAAACTTTGGCTGAATTTTTTAAGCTTACAAAGTAATTCCTTGTAATTAAATTATTTTAAGGCATAAAATAGATGATTTTATTTGGAATGATAAAATTTATTCTTAAATTCAATTAATTATAGGTTGAGAATGCTTATCTTTGGTTTATTTAAGCATAGAATAGTTATTTTTAATCAATTCATGATATTTATGTCTTGTTGTGAAAATGAATATGCTAATGGGTATAAAATTACATGAGACAGTATAGCTACTACCATAGAGGGCATTGTATCCAAGCTGAACAAAGATCTGAAGCTTGATGGGGATAACTATCCTTTATGGCAACAGAAGATTCAATTCTTACTCACTAAATAGGACACACTCAAGATGACATCCATTACACTTCTCAAGTTGGCTCTAGAAGTATCAAATGTGGATAAGACCAAGTATAAGGCTTTAAAAAGTAAAGACACCTTCTCTCAGGTCAACTTGCTTAGTGCAATGATCGACAAATTGATGGTTGATTTTGCCATGCTTGGTTCAACAAAAGAAATATGGGACACCTTGAAAACCAAGTATGAAAGTATTTCTTTGGAGAAACAAAAGGCCTTATGCCTTAAGTTTGAGAATTATTCAAAGAAGCTGGACTACAATATGTCCTGTCATGTCTAAGAGATTTCTCACATGATTTCAAGCTTGAAAGGAATGGGACATACATTAACTGATGAGCAACAAGTGCAAGTAGTTATCCAGTCCCTTCTCGATGATGAATGGCACTTGATTAAGATCAATTTACACAACAATTCATAGATTAAGACCTTTGATGATATTGTTAGGCATATTTTGTTAGAGGCTAAGGTGATGGGCAACAAGAACCCATCCAACACATATGTTGCTAAAACATCTTTTTCATTAAAGAAAAAGAAGAATAAGGGTTGGAAAAAAAGAAAGTTCTCTAGGAAAAGTTCCAATTTTGGTACAAAGAAATCAAAAGTTAATGAGAATTGCAAGAAGCTGAAAAACAAAGCAGAAATTAAGTGCTTTAGTTATGACTTAAAGGGTCTTTTTGCTAAGGAGTGCAAAAATCCTAAGATACAAATATTCTCTACTTCCTATGCACTTATTCCATCATGTACTTTGATGATTAAATTTGTCTTTTCATAGGTTGTTGATTTAGTAGCAACCGACCACATAGCTCGAGATCCATACTTGTTCATGGCCTTTAGAAAGTTTAATGTTGGAACCAAGTAGGTTTTTATGGGTGACAACTCTTATTTTGAAGTAGAAGGCATTGAGATTTGTAAAATACCTTTGTCTAATGGAAACCATTTAGTATTGGCAAATATTTTATTTGTACCTAAAATAAGGAGAAACTTAATTTTCGTAACTTGTTTGATGCATTTTAGTTTTAGTTTGAATTTTCATAATGGTGTATGGGATATTTCTCATAATAAAGTCAAGTTATGTACTTCTATTCTTAAAGATGATTTCTTTGTGTTAAATACTATTGCTAATGGTAGTAGTTCTTCAGGTGATTGCCTTATTGTGAAGTCAAATGATCAAGTTGTTTGGCATTCAAGCTTAGGACATATTAGCCAAAATAAAATGTATAAGTTAGCCAAAAGTGGCCTAGTTGGATCATTATCTGAGGTCTCATTCCTAACTTGTGAGTTTTGTTTTGCCTATAAGGCTACTTGTAAATCATTTGAAACATGTATTTGATGTGATTGTTTATTTCAATTAATTCATTCTGATGTATGTAGACTTTTAAATGTGGTATCAAGACTTGGCCATACATATTTTTTGACATTCACAGATGATTGTACTTGTTATACCTATGTCTGTCTCTTGAAATACAAAAGTGAAATGTTAAGTCACTTCAGATCTTATATATCTTTAGTAAGGAATCAATTAAACCAAACTATTAAGTCTTTGAGGACTACTAGGAATGGTAGATACTTATCCAACAAATTCAAGAGGTTGTGTGAAGAAAAAGGAATAGAAAGAAAGCTTATTATTCCTGGCACACCCCAATAGAATGGAGTGGCGGAGAGGAAAAATTAGACTTTCATTGATATGGTATGGACCATGATAACAGAGGCCAACTTAGATCTCTCTTTTGGGGAGATCCCTACTTATGGCAATCCATATTCTCAATAGAGCGCTTTCCAAATATGTCCTTACTACTCCTTAAGAGCTGTAGACTGTTGGAAAACCCATTTTGAGTAATCTCAAGCCTTGAGGCTGTGTAGCTTACATCCATACTCTGAATCATGAGTTTGGCAAACTCAGGCCATGTGGGAAGAAATGTATTTTTCTTGGCTATTCTAAACACTCCAATGGGTATATGTTCATTGATTTAGAGTAAAAGGGTAAAAAGGATGAATTCAGGATAAAGATGCTACCTTCTTGAAGAATGAGTTTCCATTTATAAGGTTTGTTGATAAATCACAAACCCTATATGAACTTACTGATTTTGGACATTCTGTGTTAGGTGAAAGTGGTGTTGTTTCGAGTGAGAGCTTAATACAACCACCAATGGCCGATCAAGATGGTGAACTTGATCTTGATCAACCTATAGAGGACACAGTTGCTCAACATGATCATAATCTTGATCATGAGCTAATTCAACCCATTAAGATTTCTGAACCTCTATAAGAGCATTCTAATTCTGATGGTAAGGGAGATGCTAGTGAGAAACCCTTACTAAGCCTCCTCCTCTTCATTGTTCTACTCAGTAATTCAAACTACCTAAGTGATGGATTTTGAATCAAAGTGAGGCTCACTTGGTCACATCTCTGGATGAAAAGCTGTACAATTATAAGGAAGTTCTTGATTGTCCAGATAGTGAGAATTAGTTAATTGCAATGGGTGATGAATTAGATTCAATGTATGCTAATCAAGTATGGGAATTAGTGGATCTTCCTCAAAGCCTAAAAGCAATTGGGAGCAAATGGATTCTCAAAATAAAGAGATATGAAGATGGTAACATAGAAAGGTACATGGCGCATTTAGTTGCCAAGGAGTACACTTAAGAAGAGGGGATCGATTACAAAGATATCTTCTCACCTATAGTACGATTTAATTTCATTTTGATTCTAGCCATTGTTGCTAAACTTTATTTGGAATTGCACCAAATGGATGTTAAAACTACATTTCTCAACGGTGATTTGAGTGAGGAGATTTATATGGCACAACAATAGGGTTTTGTCAAGAAGAATCATGAGAATAAAGTTTGCAAGCTTGAGAAGTCTATTTATGATCTTAAGCAGGCTTCAGGATAATGGCACTTGAAGTTCTATGAGTCAGTCTTGAATTTTGGTTTCAAAATGCTAGATAAGGACCACTGTGTATATTTGGTGCATTCAAAGCATAAGTTTGTAATAATGTCGCTCTATATGATGACATTTTGTTAGTTAGGAATGACTTAGAATTATTGCATGCAATCAAGAAATGGTTGTCCTCTACCCTCAAAATGAAGGATTTAGATGAGGTTACTTATATCCTTGGAGTTAAAATTCTGAGGGATATGTCTAAAATTTTGTTGGCATTGTCATAAGAAACTTACATTGGTAAGATTCTTGAGCATTTCCACATACATAATTCTAAGGTAGTGAGTATCCTTTTAGCCTACAACTACAAGCTTGATGTATCAATGTGTCCGCGCACTCCCAAAGAGAAAGAGGAGATGAAAACTATTCCATACCTTAGTGTAATTAGAAGTCTAATGTATGCTATGTTGTGTACACAGCCAAACATGAACCAAACAGTGGGTTTACTAGCTTGTTATTTGTCTAATCCAGGCTAACAACATTGAAAGTGTGTTAAATGGGTCTTTAGATACCTTAAGGGTACTAAAGATTATTGGTTATGCTATCTAGGTGGTAACTTATGGTTATAAGGGTACACTAATGTTGACTGGGGTGGGGATAGGGATAAGTATAAGTCTACGTTTGCTTATATTTTTCTACTCAGTAATGGAGCTATCTCTTGGAATAGTAAGAAGTACACTTGCACAACTTTGTCCATGATAGAGGCCGAGTTTGTAGCTGGGATAGTTGCTATGCAAAAAGCCTTATACCTTGGTCTTTTCCTTCGAAATTTAGGAGTTATGGCTCCTGATGAGCCAATCACTATTCATTATGATAGTATGGCTGCATTAGCTTATATAAAGGATCCAAAGTATCATGGAAAAATCAAGCATATGGGGATTAAGTATAACTTTATAAGAGATACAATAAGGAAAAAGAAAGTACATTTAGGATACATGCCTGTAAGTCATATGGTGGCAGATTCATTGACTAAGCCTATTCCATTAGCCCTAGTTGCCAAGCATGTTCAGGTAATGGGACTCTATAGTCTATAATTCTTTATTTGTATTTTTTTCTTTCCATTGTCATTTGTTTAGTACCCATGTTGATTGAAAGAATATATTGTTTTTGTGTTTATGCAATGCATATTCTTCATTCATTTTCATCTATGTTCTTGTTTTTGCTTCACAACGAACAATTATGGCATGCCAAACATAGGCTATGGAAAAATTCTCTCATGCAAACAATTCAACTTTATTTTTTTGTGTAAGAATAGAGATTAGACTACTCAAGTAAATAAGCATAGTCAACTTGTCACAATGACATGCCATCTAGTAGGAAATATAACTTATTTCGACAGGTGTTACAATTTCCAGCTTGTAACAACTTGAGTTTCTTATAGTTACGCTAAATTAGCATTACTGTTGCTTTATTCAGAATTAGGTAATATTAGATTTACCAAGCATGTATGACCACAAATACATGTTAACCTATGTGACCGAGTGTGAATTCTTCCATGTGATGAATTTAGGTTAGTCATGTGGCTGATCAACTTGTCCCGTATGGTGTGTGCTAACATATGCTTATAAAACTTCTTTTTTTTTTCTCTAATGGGAGTTTGTATTTTTCTCTTGATTTGTTTAAGTGAAAATTTTTAGGTGAATCTCATGTTAAATGATTTAAATGGGAGATGACAACTCACTTTGTGGTTAAATCATTTATGTACGAAGCTATATCATAACATGTGTGCATATCATGTGTGTATAAATGACTAGATAGAGAATAACTTATAGTGATCCCTATCTTCAAGTGTGTGAGTTTTCTCTATGATCAGATATGCTTTATACACCTTAGTACTCTTAATGACTACTATCTGTTATTTGATAGTTTGAAATTAGAGTATCTACTTTGATAGGGGACCGAGATGGCTATGACAATTTAGCTTGAGGGAACCTGGTTGCGTAGATGCATGGTTTTGGGTTATTAGATAATGGTATAGAATGAAAAATCTATTGATACATAGATACATAGATGTTGTCATTTTTACTTGATAAGATGCCATATTACTTTGTGTAATAAAATCAAGTGTCATATGATTTTGAAAATAGAGTTAACTCATTATTTGATATGTTTCATAAGTTAAAGATATGTTCCTACTTAATAAACTAATATGTATCAGCTAGATTTTGGGGTACCATAGGCACAGTTAATGTTCATAAGATCATTGGCTTAATAACTTGAAGGTTATCATGATAACTTATAGGTTATCCTGTGATCTTGTCTACTTGCAACATGTAGTCAGATCTAGGTTGAGGAAAAGTCTCCCATGTATTCTTAACAGTTACATGATGGGATGGTTTAATTTTTGTGCTTAGGGTCACACACCCTTATTGCAAATATGCATAGAGTGTATGAACTTAGTCTTATTATTTTTTAGTTTTGGTTGTTTCATTTAATTGAAGTGGTCACAAGTTTTATCTAGTGCAAGTGGGAGCTATTGGAGTATTTGAGCTAATGAGCACAAATCTCTAAATGTGGGCACAAGATTATACTTGTGGATTAGTTATTAATGAAGCTACTAGGTATTAGCACCTAAGTGTTATACTCTTTGTGAACCTTATCATCAATATTGATCCACTCTAATTAGTGATCAATAAATCTTATTATGCAATCTCAATCCACATGATTGTTACATAGAATAAGAAAGAAAAGGCTTTCTAAATTCTAACATGTGTTGTTTCTCATTTATGATAGAATTATTGAGGAAAAATAAAGATATCTCTTTTGGTTCATTCCTCAAGATAATTGATGCTTATTTTTTCTTCTAACTAGATCAAATTTGTGAGGAAGAAAAAATGTGTCATTTCAATCTCCTACATTTGTGATTATGTTTAATTTACTAATAATAAGGTGAAAATTAACTATACCAATAGTGGAAAATTTATGGGGCTTATTATTAGAAATTAAATATGTATTCATCTCTCATAACCATTGAGGAAGAGAGGAAGAATAAGAGAAAAAAACTCTTGATTCCTCATGTATGATTTTTAAGCTTAATTATACTTCATTGTTATGGGATAATGATGGAATTAAGTCTTGTAATTATGATTCTTAGGTATGTAACCATTGGGCAACCAAAAGACATGTTTTTTTAGGTAATATAACTAATGTTATTATATAATTGAGGTGAATCATAATTTGAAACACACACACTTAGTTATTTTATTGACTATTGACTCAAAGGCCATACTCGAGTCTCTATTGTGCAAAAAGGGAGTGAATAAGTCTTCCATTTTACTCTACATAGTGTTAACTTAGTTGTGATCTAAGATATGTTTTTTAGGCTATTTCTATTATCCTAGAACTATTTTATAAGATCATTAGGATCAAAGGTCTTTTGTATGTTGTAGCTCACTTTGTTTTGAAGGACAGGTGAGTTCATGAATCTCAATAATATAGATCATTTTTATTTATTTTTAATATAAATCACTACAAATACACTATGGTAATAATTATTTCTAACCAATTTAGATTGAGATATACATCTATCATAGTTAGAATTTGATTATTTGCACATATTATTTTCTACATAAACATATATAATTTATTTAAATAAAAATGAGCCCCATTGTTCAAGTGAGAAGAGGTGAAGCCCTATTAGTAGTTAGGGAGGCTATAACCCCCTCCCAAACTTTAGAAATGGTAAAATTTCCTTTAAAGTAAAAAAAAAAAAAAGTTTTACATATACTTTCCTACACTTAGTCATAAAAAAATTTTAAATTTTCATACCATCATTTATACTTTAGCTCTTTCATTATTTTTCATCTAGCTTCATCGCTAAAGACGAATTTTATTAAGCAATTTCATTTATACACAACATTGTCATAGTGTAGGCATAATGTATTTTTTTAATTGAGCTTTATTGTAATATCTCAAATTTTCTAAATTTAAATTTGACATTGAATGGGCTTTTCGGGAAAGTTCGAAAAGGGTATATTTAAAATTTTTGAAAATTTCAAAACTATAATTTATGGCTACGAGAAGTCTAGATAATTAGAAATAGATTATATGAATTTTAGAAATTTTCAAATAATTGAAGTTTCCATTATGGATGCTTAGAAGATTAAATTCGTGTTTTCGAGATTTAATTTTCAGAAAACTTCAAAAAGGGCTATAGGTTCCTAGTGAGGGTAAAATTATAGTTATTACAAGGGTAACTAATTTAAATAATTTATGGTAAAATTTCATAGTTACTAGCAAACAGTGAGTAGGTTAATTTTTGGCTTAAAATGGAGGAAATAGGAAAAAGTGTCAAAAAAAGAAGTATTTTAAGTGAAGTAAAAGTTGAGGATTTGACTTTCTCTTTTCCCATTTTGCCCTCCCTTAGCCAACTCTCTCTTTTTTTTCTTTGGCTTTTCCCAGTTGCAATTCATGCAACCCATATCTTCCTCTCCAGGTTTAAGTCTCTGTACACTCACTTTCTCTCCTCAAGTAAGTTATTCATATCTTCTTATCAATTTCTCTCATTTTTATAGTTAAATCATTTCTTCTTCCTCTTCAATTTGATATCAAAATCACATGGATTTACTGAGTATAACTTGAGATCTAAATTTTTGAAATTTACAATCATTATTCACATTACTGTTCACTTTAAGAATCTATATGATTTTTCTTAAGTTTTAGAACTTAAATCTTGTATACTTAGCTTGTTTCTCTTCCATGAAACCATAATCAAATGGTATATAATTGTTTGTTGAAAGAAAAACTTAGAAATAGCTAAGAAGCTAATATGCTCTTCTCTTTATTTATGAAGAGTATTAAAGATTATGATCGAATCAATAGTGATCTTGTATTTCCAATTCACATGAGAGTAATTTTTACTATTCTTGTGAATTATGAAGTGTTAATTGCTTGTGATCTATTGATTATTAGTGCAAGTTGACAAAATGGGTTTTCTTGTGATTTTGTGGTAAAGTTAAGACTAAATGAGTTTAATAACATAATAACTGGTTTTCTGTTGAAATGGTTGAGTTTAAAGCTTATGTTGTGTTAAGATCCTATGGTATAGTGTTGAATTGGAAGTCACTTCCCCTATCTTTTTACTGCTATCATGCAATACCTACTCGTACGAGTCAAATCACAACTTTGAACTAGATTCACAATCATGCTCACAAAAATCCAGCCATTTTGTTATTACGATCCGAATTAGAATTTGAACTAGATTTCTGCAATTCAAATTGAGTCTTCTTACCCTATTCTTCGATCTCAATCATAATTCTAATCGTGTTTGTAATTTGACTTCTCAAATGGTTGTATATTTTGGTGAGTAGACTCATATTCTTAACTAAATTTCCTTGAATTATATCGAATATTTCACATTTGAACTCCTCGATTTTAATCGCAATTCTACTCAAATTTCTTTAATGATCCTACTCACGATTCTGATTGCATCTTTAGAAATTTTCAAAATTTTCACCTAACTTCACTTCTTTCAAAAATATTTCTTATTTCCTTGGTTTAATCTTATATAAGCCTTACTAAAATGAGTATAATAACTAAGAAATCTTATATAGATAATTATAATCTAATATTAACAACCGACTATATATATTATTAATATGAGATTACTTATAATAGACATATGATGAAACAAAGAATGTATGGTGCATTTGCAATAGAACGTAACTCATATGACTAGAATTGTGACTAAATAAGAATGTCGTGATATAGTTAATGTGAGGTCCATATTGCTTAGTGTTTGATACTTTTCATGAGATTCTGATTGGAACATGATATCATGAATGATGATAGAATGTATTGATGTGAACTTAATGATGTATTTATTATCAAATTCATATCATTGAATACTTGAAAGTTCTTATGAGACTTGAAATGTGAATGATGGGTTGTGATAGGGAATAATAAACTAGATCTTGGATCTTCACATTCTGATATGATGAGTCAGATATGGCTTGCTTGGAGGGATAAGGCTGGACTAAAGTAACAAAGAGATTTATTACACTTCTACATTTTACTTTTACTTGTTTGTCATTTTGTGAAATATTGAAATGTGATATGATGATATTGAATAACTAATGGAAGAGAATGGTGGCTTAAGACCTTGAGAACTCTGATTCAGTATGGCATACTTGGTATAATGTGATATGAAATCACTAGGAGGTGAGTCTCTGAAATCTAATGGTAAACACATAAGATTGAGTATGAGAAATAATTACTTAGATATGATGTTGATAAATGTGTGTGTGGTCTTAATTGGATAAATTCATAGGTTTGATACGTATTACCTCGCTAAGCCCCAGGCTCACTATTTTGTAGATTTTTTTTTAGAATCTCAAGAAATTGCAATCAATCCTCCTGCTGAAAAGCAAACATAAATAGTGATCCAATGGAAATCACATCAAATGTATTCTACACCACTATTATGAGTCCGCTAGGACTTTATAAGATTAGAGTCCATTACCTTATTATTTTGAATTTTGTAAGTTATGAGGTGCTCCATGAGATGGAGATCATTCCCATGGAGTCACATAATATCCTTCTCATGATGGCCTTTGGATGGTTTAACCCATAGCGGTCTATCATCAAATCTTATATTTTGCTGATTTTTTGAAAAACTTGTAAATAGAAAGGCTGCAGGGCTTAGTTATATTAACCTATACTTTTGAAATGGTGATAGGACATAAGTTAATTTAACTTCTTTTGATTGCCTTATTTTGAAAGGATATATAGTAGTTTTAGGAAGACATCTAGATTTTTAAGGAGGTTGGAACATTGTTTTCTTTTATGAAAACTGTAAAACTGTGCATCAATCTAGCCTGTGCCTATTGGGCAATACCAATGTAAATTATGAAAAATATTTATTCTTTATGTGCTTGCCTTTCTCTTTTTAGTTTATTATCTTTGGGCCAACCAATGAGATTCAAGTAAAATATTAGGGAAAATAGAGATGATTATAAATGAGAATAAGTAATAAAAGGCAGGTGATTACCAATAAGAGGGTTGATATTCACGCTGATCATGACTAAGGTTTGTGGGTCGTGACATTTATACACTTTTTATATGTTGCGATCATTATAATTATTTAGTAAAACAAAAAGGACTTTATTCACAGAGATGAGCACACTTGTGGTCAAGGATTCCATCAAAAGGGATGAATTGATTTCAAGATCTTACAACTTTTTAAATCATTTTCTAAAAACTCCTTTTTAAATTTCAAATAATTTTAATACTTTGGAATGAATAATTAACAATCTTATAGACCAACTTTGACAATCTAAAATTCAACATATTAATTTCTCAACACTAACATGAACAACAATGAACATAAAAAACATAAAGTGCAGAAAAATAAATTATAGAAAGATAAAAAAAGTAGGGATAGAGAGATTCAAATACAAATTCTTATAGTGGCTCTCCCTTGAAGATCCACTTCAAGGTGTACATCCACTTTTCAAGTTTGAAACAAACTTGGCTTCACTAATATTTATCCTTCCAAGTTTGAATCCGACACTAAAGAAGCCTTTATAATGATTGTATCTCCTAACAATGGAAATCCTTTGGGATACCTCACTTAAAGCTAAGGACAAAAGAGATACTACACTTTTTCTAGCTTAGGGCTTGCTAACCTTAAAATATAGCCAAAATTTGAGATAAAATGTAAAAAAAAATAACAAGAACTCAAAACTTCAGATTGCAAATTGAAGCACTAGAGATAGGAAATCACTCAAATCTAGCTCAAGAATATGTAAGATAGTAAATAGATGAAGTTCTAAAAAAATGGATAGTATTTACCTCTTGAAAACTAAGGTTTGCACTTAGTAGATGAAAGCATAGGCTATTTTTAGTGAGAGAGTAGTAAGAGACCATTATTTCAAATTTTACTCCAGCTTAGTTAACTAGCAAGTTGACACATGAAGAGTGAAAAGCTCTCTGTCAAAAAATTTGGCTTCACAAGTCAATTCACATGCCTTGCTTCAGGATTGTGCAATTCAACTCGTGTATCATAGTTTAAAAACTATAAATCAAATCACCCTCAATGTGATGCTTTTAGGAAAAAAATTTATGGCTTGTAATTCAACTCACTCACATGTGTAGTTCAAAAATTATGAATCAAATTACCTGTCTTTGGCAAAATCTAAAGAGCTACAATTCGATTTGTAAGTCGACTCACGAGCCCAAGATTTGTCAATTTCAAAATACTATTTCAAAAAATTTAATAAAAACATTTGTAAACAATATCAAAATATTTCTTTCAAATCAAAATCATATTTTCAAGTGTAAAATTTGTTAAATCATTTAAGAACGTGGATAAATGTTTTTGAAGATATTTTTCAAAATATTTTTATGCAAATCCTTAAGGCAAATACTTCTAAAATTCAACTTAATCCTTAAGCTAAATTCAAATAAATCCTAATCTTTACATCAAATTTATCCTAAGTCGATTCTAAATCTTTAGCAAGAAATCCCAAGCTTTCCAAGATTAGTACACTGAAAATTAACACAATTAGCTTATCTAAAAAATTTGTTATCATTAAAACAAATTATAAATCTTTTGATAATAGGTGTTAAACTCATCAATCTCTTTTTTTTTTTTATATGGCAAACCATTTTGGGATTAGAATAATATAAGACATTTAGCAAGTAAAAGATTGGCAGATATTCAATACATGCTGCCCCTCAAAATATATCTCCCCCTTAAAGCATGCATATATAATAACAAATTAGTCCAAAACAATGCACAAGCACAAACCCCCAAAATATGATATTACTCCCCCTTTGGCACCATAAAAAAGAATGAAACAAGAATATAAAATCATCAAAAATAAATTTATATATAACTAGAAATTTAACCAAAATCTAGGGAATTCAAAACAATTAAAGCAAAATGTTTAAACAATAGAAAAAATAAAGTTGCAAAAAGGGGAAAGAGGTCCAAGGAAACAATAAACAAGAAAAAAAACCTATTCTCTACATGGCATAACATATTTGTTGATCTCATTTATTTGCACTTTTTTCATGTTGTTCTATCAGTTATAGAGCTCTTTGATGTCTAAAATTCATATTGACTTTAGAAGTGTCAAAGCGTTATTGTATAAAATCTAAACATTCATGAATCCTTTTTTGATCTTCCCTCACTTCTATAAATTTTTTTCTCAATTTGGGCAAAAAGATGATTGTTTTGAATCTACATCTACTCAAGGAGTGCAAGTGTCTCATTTTGCACATCACTATTTCCAATAGAGGAGAAGAACGTCCAATAATGAAGGATCTACTAATAGTACAAGTAGACCTTCTCCATCTTCCATTTACAAATTCAAAGCTCATTTGATGCATGTTTTTCTCTTTGAGAAGGGTGGTGCTGTTGGTGTATTCAATCACTCGCTCAAGTTTAATTGATGTTTTGAAAGTTGAAAAGAATCATATATACATTAAGAAGCTAATGTCAACCTTTGATGCAAATTGGCCCATATATGTTAAGATAAGGTTAGGAATGTCAACTTGGATGTCTTTCTTGATGGTCCACATAAAAAATAGCTCATCTTCAACTATGTTCATGTAGTTGGCACTTCTAAGAAGAATAACTTTAGAAATAGTGAAGTGCAACAACTAGTTTTCCATTGGCAACCTAATAATCATTAGCTTCCCAAATTAGAAGACAGGAGCACAATTTGGAAAAAATAGTTTGATGGCTTCTTCTTTAAAAAAATCTTGTAGCTCTTTAATTGTTATCCATGCACCCTTTTTATCCATATCAAATAGTTCATATAACAACTTAAGATTTAAATTGATTGTTTTCTGCATCACTGTTACTGATAATTGATATTTGCTGACATTAAAGTTTGCATAGAATATTCTAACAAGCCTAGGATAGGAATTAGCGTTATAGGCAACAGACTTTATGAATATGAGTTTCTATAGGGTGTTCTTCAGCTTTAGATGATTATGATTCAAAAATTTCAAATCCCATTATTTTAATGGCTCAACCTTTTTTCCTTTGAATCCAGCATACCCCTGATATGATTCATTGTTGACAAAAGAATTCTTCTTTAGTTGGGGCATTTGTATTCACCATATGCTTATCACCAACAATCTTCTTCCTCTTCTCTTGAGCCCCAGAATAGCATCCATTAGTGATTTTAGAGAGAGAGAGAGTAGAAATTTGGGAAGAATGGGATTTAGGAATTTTTTAGTGAAATAAAAAGATTTGATTGGTTATAATGGAAGGGATTTGATGGGAACATGTTTAGGTGAAGGAAATTTGAGAATTAATTGGTGAAAACTTAAGATTTGAAAAGGTATAAGTGAAATTGGTAGAAAGAGAACGAGAGGTTATAGTTTGAAGGCTACAAAATAATTGCAGAATCATGTTGTAAATATTTATAGACATCTAACTAATTCGAATCATGAAGCAAAAATTGCTCAATACATTGAATCATGAATGAGTTAGGCTAGAGAAGATCTTGCGGGTTGACTAGCAAGTCAAATTATAAGCACTGAAAAACATCTAAGACCTAACTAAACATCATGATTTGAATCGCCCTGTTCCTCTTGATTCTTGTGAGTCAAATCAAATGAATCTTATCCCCAAACAACCTAAAACCATATTGAACAACATTAAAGACCAAATATCATCAACTTGGCCCCTATAAAACAAAAGAGGGACTCTCTGATCCCAAAGTCAATAATTAATTTAATGAGAAATCGATTTAAATAAATTAAAAAATAATTTAAAATAAGCAATGAATATTACTAAGAAATTGAAACAAGTAGAAATAAATTTATCAAATAAAGGAAGCTCATTTTCCAAAAGGTTTAACTTACCCAATTCCCTCTTTGTTAAATGTAAAATGGTTTTTATTTTAGTGAAAATATTAATGAGTTGAAAATTGGTTTGAACAAATTCAAGAGCAATATCTTCACTTTGAACATGATTCATAATGATGGCTTATTTCTATATGTTTAATACCAAAGTGCATAATAGGGTTCTTTGTTAGATTAATGGTGCTTACATTACCACACTTTATAGGAATTTTCTCAAAATTCAAATCATGGTTTGATAATTGTTATCTTATCCAAAGGACTTGAGCGTAATAACTACTAGCCGTTATGTACTATGCTTCCATAGTGGACAAAGCAATACTATTTTCTTTTTGTTGTGCCATGAGACTAGAGAATGATAAAGAAATTGACACATTCCACTAATACTATTCTAATCCATTCTATTACCAGTAAATTCGACATTAAATAACTTACTAAAGAACTAAAGCTTATTTTAGGATACCATAACCCTATTTGTGGTGTGCTTGCAAGATATCTTAAAATTCTTTTAATAGCAATCAAATGTGATTTTTTTGGATTTGCTTGAAACCTTGTACACATATACACACTAAACTTCATGTCAAGCCCACTAGTAGTAAGATAAAGTAAACTACTTATCATTCCTTTGTATACAATAATATCCGCCTTTTTACCTCTCTCATTAAAATTAAGCTTTATTGAAGGACTCATAGAGGTCCTAAAAGATTTTGCACTTTCTGTATCAAATCTTTTGAGTAAATCCTTTGTATATTTAGTTTGGCTTACAAAAGTACCTTCTTTTGACTATTTGATTTGGAAAACAAGGAAGAAATTCAGCTCTCCTATCATGGACATCTCAAACTCTCTTTACATAATCTTAGTAAACTCTTTGCACATAGACTCATTAGTAGCACCAATGATAATGTGATCAATATACATTTGTACTAATAGAATATCATTGCCTTTATGCTTCATGAGTAAAGTAGTATTAACTTTGTCTTGAAAAACCATTGTTTATAAGAAATTTACTCAAATATGCTCATACCAAGCTCTAGAAGCTTGTTTAAGGCCATAAAGAGCCTTTTAAGTTTATAGACTTGATTAGGAAAGATGTGACTCTCAAAACCCAGAGGTTGTTCAACATACACTCTTCTATAATGAAACCAAAAATCAATGTTCATCATTTATAGCTTTATCAACATTTTTATAATTGAATGATCATTGGGTTTTGGCCCAAGTTCTCAAACGTCATTTTTTTCAAAATAATTTAACTCATCTTGCATACCTAAAAGCCAATTTTCATCATTTATAATTGCGTCAATATTTTTAAGTTCAATTTAAGATAGAAAGGCTAGATAATCATAGATATTTCTAAGAGTATTGCGTGTTATCCTTTATGAACATCACCAATTACTTGGTTAATTAGATGGTTTTCCATGATTTTCCTTACTTTTTGTGGTCACCAAGTTCATTCTTTAATTATCATGTCCATAGGAGGAAGTTCTTCATCGTCTTTGTCCTTTTGGTCTCATTTTTCCTCTTTGAGTTTTGGCCCAAGTTCTTAAACTTCATTTCTTTCAAATTAATTTAACTCATCTTGCATATCCAAAAACCAATTTTCATCATTTATAGCTGGTTATTGTTTTTAGGTTCAATTTAAGATAGAAAGGCTAGATCATCATCAATTTTATGTATATGAGAAGTAGATTCATTAAAAGCAACATGAATAAATTCTTCCATTTGTAAAGTTCTCTTGTTGTACACTTGAAAAGTTTTGCTAGTAGAAAAATATCCAATAAGTAATGCTTTATCAAACTTGGCATCATATTTTCTAAGGTTATCTTTACCATTATTAAGTACACGCCATTTACAACAAAAAATATAAGGATACGGTACATTGGATTTTCTCCCCTTGTACAACTCAGGGGGCATTTTCTTGAGAGTGGGCCTAATCAAGGCTCTATCCATAACATAGCAAGTGATATTCACCGCATCTGCCCAAAAGGACTTAGGGAGAGGACAATCATTAAGCATGGTTCTTGCCATTTCTTCTAAACATCTATTCTTCCTCTCAACAACTCAATTTTGTTAAGGGATTTTAGGGGAAGAGAAGTTATGCTCAATACCATTCTCAATGCTATAACAAGTAAAATCATAATTTTTGAACTCTCCACAGTGATCACTTTGAATACTAATTATTGTTATTCCTTTTTCATTTTAGATGAACTTAGTAAGCTTTTGAAAAGCTTGAAAAGTATCACTTTTTTTAGCAAGAAATAATGTCCATGTATACCATGAATAGTCATTAGTAATTACAAGTAAGTAATAATTTCCACCATGACTTCTAATTCTTAATGGACCAATCAAGTCCATGTAAAGTAATTGAAGTGGTCTTAATGTAGACACAAAATTTTTTGGTTTAAAAGATGCTTTTACTTGTTTACCATTTTGACATACGTTGCATAGTTTATCTTTAATGTACTTAAGCTTAGAGAAACTAATAATCAAATTATTTTTAGAAAGTTTTCCAATGAGTTTCACACTTGTATGAGTAAATCTTTTATGCCAAATCCAAGAATCATCATTTATACTAACTAAACACTTAAAAATCAACATTAGGCTCATTATCAATGTTAATCATATAAATATTGTTAAACCTTTTGCTAACCAACTTAATTTGTTTATCATTTAAGTTCTCAACTATGCAACAAGTGGAGTAAAAAATGACTTTATTCCCCTTGCCATAAAATTAGGTAATATTAAGCAAATTATGTTTGGGCCCTTTGACCAACAAAACATTTTTAATACAAGAATGAGAATTCTTACCATCCCTACCTTTACCTATTACTTTTCCTTTAACAGTATCAACAAAAGTGACAAATCCACTTATGTGACTTCAACAAGAGATGCTCATGGACCTTGCCAAATTCAGCAACAAAAATGAAAGAAAAAGAATGATATTCACGCCATACTCTGGAATAGAGAAGAAAAGAAGTGATAAGTGATAAGTGATGAATTTGATGCCATAAAGAGAAATCTCTTTGATAAGTCTAGAGTTCTATCAAGAACCCTAAGAGAGAAAGCTCTCAAGAAAAAGATGATTTTTCAATTCATAAAATTGTTTAATCTACATTCTAAGGGAAATAGGCCTTTCCAAATAGCTATCACTAAACCAAATAGGTTGGACTCATAAGCCAAACAAACTTAACAAAAATACTAGCCAATTTGGCCAAACAAACATAAGCCTAAGCTATTATAAAATGTACAAAAATAAGCATTAAAAAATGGACTTATTTAGCCCTATAATTGGCATCCAACATCAAGCCAAAACAACCCCATAAAATGGTGCCATTTGCTGCCCATATTTGACACCAACTTGTTACCTATGTGGTGCCATATGTGCTGCCCATGTGTCATCCATGTTGGCACAAGAATGTTTAAGTGGTTCCACTTGATGACATGTCTTCCATGCATTTGACTCATGACTTTCCCAAGCCATCTTCCTCTTATTTGCTCCAAATATTTTAACATAAGCCTTGGAAAACCTCCTTAATCCTTTTAATCTTAGCCTTTGTGATAGGTTTATCCAAAATATACCAAGGCTCTTGATGGTCCCTTGGGTTTCCATTATTCCCCTTTTTTGAAGGAATTCATCCTTGAATCTTTAAGACTTACTGTAAAAGGAGAAAGGTTAGAAACATGAAAGGAAGTATTAACATTAAAGGACTCATTCTTTCTCTAAAATATCCCTTTATCATAATATCTTCCACTTGTCTATAAGTTAGTCGATTAGGTTTGGAAGCTTCAAGAATAAATTGATTTTCCACTTCTCCAACTTCCTAAAAAACATAATCAAAGTTATTAGGCAAAATAGCATTTTCATAGTTAGTGTTCACACAGGCTCTTTTGCATAAAAGAACAAGTATAGACTAATTAGCATGGAAAGAATGCCTCATATCACTAGCCTTAGCAAACATACTTAATTTTCTTTTATCTTGCCTTGATTTTTCTCTCAACTCTTTTCTTTCTTCTCTCTTTTCACTCTCATTTTCTTTTTCTTCACTCATTTTCTTTTTGTTTTTCTTTTTTTTCAATTGCTCTTCAAAGACTTGTTTTAGGGTTAGAGGTACAAGAGTAACTGGTTTGTTATCTTTAACAAAGCTATACCTATTGAGGAAGCTATCATATATCACATGTTTATCAAATCACCATGGCCTTCCTAACAATATGTGAGCCACTTGCATAAGAACAACATCACAAAGAATCTTATCTTAGTACCTTCTAATGGAGAATGCCATTAGAACTTGTCTCATCACCTTCACCTCCCAACTATCATTCAACCATTACAATTTGTAAGGTGTGGGATGATTCAAGGTAGGCAAGCCCAATTTTTCTACCATGATAATGCTAGCCACATTGGCATAACTCCCTCTATCAATAATAAGATTGCACACTCACCCTTCACATGACATTTCATATGAAAGATGTTTTCTTTTTGTTCCTTATTTTCTTTCTTAGCTTGAACATTTAAAACTCTTCTCACCACTAAGGCTTCTCCTTCAACCGCTTGTTCTACTCCTTCACTACTTTCTCCTCCACTAGAATTATATTCTTCCTCTTCTCTTTCATGTTCACTTGCGGATTCAATCTCCCTATTCCTCTTCCTTAGCATGACTCTTTTTGTTAGAGTATTCATAGGTATAGTGACCATGGCCTAGGCACTTGAAGCATTTGATGTTTCTTTGTCTTTGAGGTGCTTCAACCTTGTCTTTGCCCTTGGAATCTTTTCCTTTAGCCTTCAAAAAATTTTCTGCCATAACCCTCATTGAGTGTTTATCATATTTTTGCTCATGTTTCTTCTCCCAATTAGGCTTCCATGAAGAGTTAGATTGATAGCCATATTTGGAAGAACTCCTGCTCTTAAGTTACTTCTCCACTTTCATAGCTATGTGTACCATGTTTTCTAATTTCACATAATGTTATAGCTCCACTATATTTGCAATGTCACAATTTAAACAATGGAGAAACTAAGCCATTGTTGCCTCTCTATCTTCTTCCACATTAGCTCTTATCATGGCCATTTCCATCTCCTTGTGATAGTCTTCAACACTCTTGAATGGCTAGGAATGAATCTCTTTCTCATGATAGTCTTCAACTCATCCCAAGTAGAAATAGGTCTTTCATGGTTTCTTCTTTTACCTTGGACTAGTTGATCCCACCATATGATAACATAATTCATGAATTCAATAACCATAAGCTTTACCTTCTTTTCTTTAGAATAGTTGTGGTATTCAAAGATCAACTCCACTTTCTTTTCCTATTCCAAATAAGCTTCTTGATCATTTTTCCCATAGAATAAAGGAATTTGCATCTTTATGCTATGAAGGCTAGAATAAAGTCTTTCTCTTCTTGGTCTTTCATTTTTTCTTCCCATATTTCTTCTATCACCCCTCTTCTCACTCCTTTCAATTTCATAAAAAGAAGTGGATTGTTCTTCATCATTTTCACCTCTTCATTCACCCTTATTGCTATCATGATGCTAACTTTGTCTTCTATCTCTTTTCTCATGTGTATTTCTTCTATTTTCAACTCTTGTAAGCCTCTCTTTAACTTCATCAAGTTTCATATTCTCTCTTTTAAATTGTTGTTGCGTGGCTCTCAAGGTGAACATGATCTCATTATTTTGAGAATTAGTATCATTTGTCATCTTTAAATAAGTAATAACCTGTAAGAAAAAGCTAGAATAATATCCTCACCAAATGCACTCTCTCACTTGTGTTTGGAGACACTCTACTCAGGTTTGCACTCTAGAATTAGGATTTTGTCCTCTAATGAGCTCATATACACTTACCTTTTTCTACTCTTATCTTCTCTTTTTGAGGCTCTTTAAAAACTAGAATGATAAGATCTTTGAGTTTTCAAAATGTGGCAACCTATATCACACAACAATTCAATAATTTCAAAGTGGCACAAACCAACAATTACAAAGAGCAAGGAAATAACAAAGAAAGTTAAAAATAATTGGACAACACCAATAAAGAAGAAGTTTCGGCCAAAAATTTTTTAGGTTGCTGAAAGATGTAGCAAAATTCAAATGATCAAGAAAAATGGACTCTTAAATATACTCTATAAGCTAGAAAAATGATTATTCATAAAAACAAACATATTCAAATTGAATACAATGGAAATTGATTCACAAGGATTGAAGGGAGCTCAAACTTATAGATTTTTTTTTGTTTCCAAAGATTCAAGACAACACTTGTTTTCTTTCTTTTCTCTTATTCTTTACACTTTGTTTCTTTCACACTTTATTTTTAGGGGACACCCTAAGGAGACAAAGGGTTATTATTTTTACCACCCTATTGAGCAAAAAATCTTGTCTTAACAAATGCTACCTGCTTGAAAAAGGAGTTTATCCTTGAAAAGGCTAATAGGAGTAAAGTAAAACATGAAGAGGTTGAACAAACCATAAAATAACACAAATTACATAGTTGAGGATGACCTTAATCAAGTATCTCAAAGAGTTAAGGTAAGTAATCAAGCTCAAAGTACACCTATACTTCAGAGATATCGTAGGAAACATTGTGAACTTGAAAATAAAAGTTTTTTCTTCACACAAGAGAATGACAATGAACCCACTAGTTATCAAAAAGAAATATTAAATACTAATTCCTTGAAGTGAGGAGAAGTCATGAAATTCAAAATGAATTTAATGCATGAAAACCAAGTATAAGACTTGGTCACTACACCTAAATGAATACAATCCATTAAGTGCAAATAGGCTTTTAAGTGAAAGACAAACATAGATGACAAAGTACAAACCCACAAGGCCAGGTTGGTGGTAAAAAGTTATAAATAAGTACAAGGTATTGACTATGAGGAAACCTTTTCGTTAGTTGCCATGTTGGAGTTCATTAGGATTTTACTTGTAATAATTGCATATCATGACTATGACATTTGGCAAATGGATGTCAAAATAACTTTCCTCAATGGAAACCTACAAAAGGATATACATACAACCTGAGGACTTTGTTTCTAAGGCCGAACCCCACAAGGTATGCAAGCTATAAAGGTCTATATATAGATTGAAGCAAGCTTTATAAAGTTAGAATATTTATTTTAATGAAGTAATCAAATCATTTCACCTCATTAAGAACATTTATGAACCATTTATGTATAAGAAGGTTAGTGTGAATGCAGTATTATTGTATGTAGATGACATATTACTTATAGAAAACAATATTCCCATGTTACAATCTATTCAAGTTATGGATGTCCAAGACATTTTCCATGAAGGATTTAGGAGAAGTAAGCTTCATTCTGGGTATGAAGATCTATAGAGATAGATTTAAAAGGTTGCTTAGCCTCTCTCAATCCACACATAGACAAGATACTAAAGAGGTTTAGCATAGATGGGTCTAAAAAAGGGTTCTTAGCCATATATCAAGGTGTTCACTTATCTAGGAAACAATGTCCTAAGACAGAGATAAATGGAAATGCATGAATGAGATTTCCTATGTATCTATAATAGGATAAATCATATATGTCATTCTATTTACAGAACTAGATGTCTCCTATGTACTAAGTATCACTAATAGATATCAGGCCAGTTGAGGTGAAAAACACTAAAGTGTAGTCAAAATCATCCTTAATTACTTGAGAAGGACTAAGGATGTGCTTTTAATATATGGAGAAGACCTTGATTTGAGAATAAGAAGTTTCATAGATGCAAGCTTTTAGTCAGATCAAGATGATTACAAATCAAAATTAGGATTTGTATTCATTTTTAATAAAGGTGTAGTATTTTGGAAAAGTTCCAAGTTGTGCAGTATGTTGGAAAAAGTTTCCAAATAAGATACCATAGCAGATTCTAAAATTGAATTCCTTGTTGCTTCAAAAGTAGTATAAGAAGCTGTTTGGATAAAGAAGTTTTTCATAGAACTAGGGTAGTTCCTAACATTATTATTGTAATAACAATAGAGCCATAGCACAAATTGAGGAATAAATGTCTCTTTAGGAATAAATGTCTCATTAAAGATCTAAATGTGTTATAAGGTGTTATCATTTGATTAAAAAGATGATAGAGCACAACAAGATAAGAATAGACTGGATTGCCACATACGACAATGTAGTTGATCACCCTACTGAGACTTTATCCTAGCAGAAGCTTGATTGTCATTTAGAAAGAATCGGAATTAGATATAAGGGTGATTGGCTTTAAGTCAAGTAGAAGATTATTAGTATAGATGTCCTAGAGACAATCGATTGTAATGACATAGATATTACATATCTTAGCATATTTAATAAACAAGATATTTTGGTCTTTTTATTAATTTAGTTTTAATATATATATATATATATATATGTTTTGATATATGTATGCTATATTGGATAAAGTCCTTGAAATATAATTGTGTATATATAAATTACAATTAGGATTGTAATTATAAGATAATTTACATATATAGTTATATTTCTAAATATCCATGGTTGTTGAATAATTGAGAAACAAGGATATCATTTATTTAAGAGTAGAGTTAGGTAGATGTTTTGGAAATTTGAAAATGATTAATCAAGTATTTTAATGTGATTAAAAGTGTTAACTAATTAGTGATTTAATAATTCTAATGGAGATTACAATTATTAAATAATAGTAAATTTTCATTATTAATATTTAAATTTTGTAGAACATTCATATTAATTCTGGAAGAGATCATGAGTAAAACATTTAAAATTTGTGAATTTAAACATTGAATTAGTCAATGATTTAATAATTAGAATGGTTTCTTACTTAGAAAGTTGTTTTAATTTATTATAATAATAAAAGAATAATTATATAAGAGAGTTTATGAGTTTGGACTTGTAAGAAAAGTGTTTAGGCTTGTCGGACATAAAAGAGGGAGCATAAGATTAAGAAGTATGGATTCTTTGGGCCAAAGGAACTACATTAGTCATGTAACTCATCCACTTAATGAGTGGATAGCACAAGCAAGGGGAAACCCTAACTTATGTGCCACTCATGTATGCTCTACACTTTTACTTGTGTTCTAATCTTTTCTATTTAAAGAGGAGAGAAGCCAACCTATCAACATATGAATAACAACTTTAGCACATGTGTTATGCACTAACTCTCTTTGTGTGATCTCACTTCTCATCTCCTATTTGTATTCAAATACTAACCTTATCCTAGTGAATTTATAATTCCGTGGAGAGCTAACACCTCTTAAGCTGAGTGGTTGAATTTCCTAATCTACCTATTAAGTAAACTTAGTGGAGGATTCGAATCGAATTGATTCATATGGTAATAATTGGTGTTGCCTAAAGATAATCCAAAAGACCTGACCGTGGGACTTTTTGGAGAGTTTATAGAATTGCTTGAAGATCAAATTCAGATTTGAAGACTGAAGATTCTGAAAACAACTCTTGTGTATGAATTAATTCGTAAATAACATGATCTGGGATTGAAAAAAATTTTAAAATTTTACTACACATATTTAATGCTTTTGATTAGCATGCTTGATGCCTTGATCCATCTTTTTCTCAACAATAACCCTTCTCAAACTCTAAAAATGGTAAAATTTCCTTTACAATAAACTTAAAAATTTTAGATATACTATCTTACACTTAGTCATAAAAAATTTTAAATTTTCATACCAACCATTGATCATTTATGCTTTAGCTCTTTCATTATTTTTCATCTAGCTTTGTCCGCAAAGACAAATTTTATTAAACAATATCATGTGTACGCAACATTGTGATAGTGTTGGCATAATGTATTTTTTTTTTAATTGGGCTTTATACACTTTTTATATGTTGTAATCGTTGTAATTATTTAGCAAGATAAATAAGGCTTTATTCATAGAGATAGACACACTTGTAGCCAAGGATCCCACCAAGAGGGGGTGAATTAATTTTAGAATTTTACAACTTTTTAAATCATTTTCTAAAATCTCTTTTTCAAATTTCAAATAATTTTAATACTTTGGAAACAAATGATTAACAATCTTATAAACCATCTTCAGCAATCTAAAACTTTAACACATTAATTTCTAACAATAACATGAATAACAATGAACATCAAGAACATAAAGTGTAGAAAAATAAAAGAGTAGGGATAGGGAGATTCAAACATAGATTTTATAGTGGTTTCCCTTAAAGATCCACTCTAAGGTGTGCCTCCACTCTTTAAGCTTGAAATAAGCTTAGCTCCATTAATATTTGTCCTTCCAAATTTGAGCCTCTACAACGATTGTATCCCCTAATGAATGAAAACCCTTTGAAATACCTCACTCAAAGATAAGAACAATAGAGATACCACACTTTTTCTAGCTAAGGGTTTGCTAGCCCTAAAATTTACTTAGAAATTTGAGATGAAATGGAAGAGTATAACAAAAACTCAAAAGTTTAGATTATAAATTAAAGCACTAGAGGTAGGAAATCACTTAAATCCTGCTAAAAAAGATGTAAGATAGTAAATAGATGAAGCAATGACAAAATGGATAGTATTTGCCTCTTAAAAATTATGGTTTGCACTTAAGAGATGAGAGCGTAGGCTAGTTATATCAGAGAGCAATAAAAAACCATTATTTCAAGTTTTACTCCAATCAAGTTGACTCACAAGTTAAATTGCATGGTCAAAATTTGAATTATGAGTCGACTCAAGAAGAGTGAAAGGCTCTTTGTTAGAAAATTTTGGCTTCACAAGTCGATTCATGATTCAATTTGCCTGCCTTACTTCAGGATTGTGCTGTTCGACTTGTGTATCACAATTCAAAAACTATGCATTAAATCACCCTCAATGCGATGCTCTTGGGCAAAAATTTTATCACTATGATTTGACTTGTATGTGTAATTCAAAAACTGCGAACCAAATTGCCTAATGATCAGTGCTCTAGCAAAATTTAAAGGGCTACAATTTGATTCACGAGAACAGGATTTGCTAAACTCAAAACATTATTTTGAAAAATTTTAATAAATACATTTCTAAACAATTTCAAAATAATTCTTTCAAATCAAAAGTATATTTTCAAATTTAAAATTTGTTAAATCATTTAAGAACATGGATAAATGCTTTTGAAGATATTTTCCAAAATATATTTATGCAACTCCATAAGGCAAATACACCTAAAAATAAAGTTAGTCTTTGAGCTAAATTCAAGTAAATCCTAACATTTACATTAAACTTATCCTAAATCTATTCTAAGTTTTTAGTGAGCAATCCAAGGCTTTCCAAGATTAGAACACTAAAAAATAACACAATTAGCACATCTAAAAAATTTGTTATCATAAAAAAAATTATAAATATTTTGAAAATAAGGATTAGACTCAACAATACTTACAAGTAGAACAAACATCCCAATGCATGAGCAAATGGGGCGAATAAGACATTCAAGTTGAAAAATTGAAAGAGATATTGGCTTAAATCTTGATCTTGGTAATCATTTTCTATTTCATCATGACTCTTTTATATTGGAAAGAGATAAACACAGAATTTTTATATGTAATGAGGTTCATAATCTTTTTTAATGTGCAATAATTATAAATTTTTTTGGATATATCTCTTTTTAATATGACAGAAAATGAAAAACAAATGCTAAAATACACCAAACCAAATCCTTTATATTTTGAGTCATGTGCATATAATCTTTAACTTTTAAAAATGTACATGTAACTTCCTTGTACTTTTAAATTATGTGCATTTCATTCACATATATCTATTTTCACCTAAAAATATGGGGAATTTTGTGCATTTTAGCTTACAAATAATATATATCATAAAAAAAGTAAAACATGTATAAATTTCATATATTATTATTTTAATTTGTATTTAAATTTACATATTTATAATAAAAATATTATTATTGTTCATATAAAATTTAATGAATTTTAAATTATTTTAATTTTATGAATTACAAACATATTGATCTTATATAAAATAAAGCAATTTAGTTGGAAACATATATAATAAGATAATGTATTTATATAAAATGTATCAAATTCTTATATTTTATGTGAAAATGACCATGTATGTGTACTATTTTTTTTATATAAATATATATTATTTATAAATTAAAATGCATTAAATTCCTTAAATTTATGGATGAAAAATAGATAAATGTAGATAAAGCATGCATAACTTAAAGTACAAATAGATTAAATACACTTTTTTAAGTACATAGCTCAAATTATAAGAATTTTTATTGTATTAAAGAGAGAGAGAGAGAGAGAGAGAGAGAGAGAGAGAGAGAGAGAGAGAGAGAGAGAGAGAGAGAGAAGATGCAGATGCAATGGAAT